>JANHFR010008358.1:200245-217243 GCA_032468015.1 Mimophis mahfalensis | reverse complement strand
GCACTTTAAAGGCATGCAAACTGCACAGCAATATTACTTTTCAACAATAAACATTTACAACAGCACTTTATCCTTTTTTTTGGACCTGAGGGGAGGGGAGGGGAGGGGAGGGGAGGGAAGGGTTGAATTCTTTGTTGAGAATTAATCTTTGCTATGGCTTTACATGACTATAATTATGTAGGTAATCAACTAAACAGATTGTCCACATCCCATTGGATTATTTCATGAGTATCTTCTTTTAAAACAACTGTTCTTTCTCATTTTTCCTCAATCTATTCAATCTATTATAATATTAAATACCCTTTGGTCATACTTCCTATTCCTACCTATTTCTTAATTTTGTATATTAGTTCGACTATTTGTAAAACTTCATATGGTATAATTCAAAATACCTCCCCCAAAAGGGAGGGAGGAAATTGGGAAATTATATATTTGATTTCTATAGCCCTGCTACCTGACACATGATTCAGGTGATAAATACCATGAAGAACAGAATAATCCAGTGAAAACACAGGATAAAAAAGAAAACGTTAAAAGGGCAATCTCAAAAACCATCACAAGCTTATTGCTATTTTATGATTATCCAAATCATTGGAAGTCTTGCAAATTTTTTAATCCTTGATAAAATATAGAGGATAGTACAAAGACCTACCAGCTCATTGTATGTTACCTTAAGAAGATTTTAACAAAAAAGAAACATGAAGTCAGTACAAAGCCATTATTTTCATTTTGCTTTTATACAATTTTACTACAAGCCCACCATATGCAGCTATAGTTCTAAATTAGGTTAATATAGTTAATTTTGTTACTAGAGATGAATAGAATATAATGAATTTTGTGCACCATATAACATGAATAATACTTTGGCTACCTTTAAAGCTAGAAAAAAGAATGAGTTATAAGGAATGTTTTAAAAATTAAGGGTATATTCTTTTTCATATTTGTGAATATCCTGGCAACCTTTAATCTTCTCTTCCTGTATGTGTGTTTAGCCATTTTCTTAGTCCAATATTTTATTCATTCATTTATGAATCTTTCCCACAGCTATTCCTTATTTCATGCTAGAATATATAGATTAAATATTTAGAATGATGGGGTTAGAAAGCATTAACCTTGATAGCACCTTGGCATAAAAATGTTCACCTCAGAATCACCAACCATGATAATGTGAGCTTAAAACATTATACCACTGTCAACTGAAAAAGTCCTTCACTCTTTAATAGCGTGTTTCACAAAACAAGCAAACCAGCATTTTAGTCAATTACCGCCCATAAACCAAGAGTAACATGTATCTTTATTATCCCCGTGTAGTAGTTGCTTTCTAAACATTTGAAAAGGTGATAGAATGGGAGACAAAATGTAACATATACTCAACACTGGTCTGTGTTGCTAGGCAACTCGAAGAGCTATGAATTTAGCATCCAATACTGGTCTATTTTCACTGATTGTATTAGCTTAATCAACAGATTAAAGTGTATTGCATTGATACAACTGTTGTTAAGGCCAAGATCGTTGCCCCTGGCAACTGTTCCATTTGCAATTCAGAACCCCAAGAAGATCACTAGTCATTAAACTTTTATGGTGTCTTTTTTTCCAACAGGGTATTTATTGACAAGTTAAATATGTATTGTCTATATTCAGATATTCAGAGACTTACGGCCTTCGATCCAAAGCTTTTTATATCATTCATTTGCATTATCTTTTGACAGGTATTTCTTCCTTGAGCCCCGCATAACTCTATAACAAGATCCACAGCAGATCTTTCTGGTCTCGCCACTAATGATTGTTATTGAAGTAAGTACATTCTGAAGTACCATTTGTTGAATATGTTGACAAGCTTCCAAACAGCTAAAGAACAATATGATCTATTGGATATAGTAATATCTTGAATTTTCCCTGAATGAATGTTAATATCAAGGAAATGCCTTATAATCTTTTCTAGGATACTTCTATTCTGAAAAACATGACAGAAGGTCTATCATATAACAAATGATATAGCAAACGCAAAACCAAACCAAACTACCAATACCTAGGTCTGGGACCATCAAATGAAATGCAGCCCTAATATAAATATTCATTCAACCATTAATTTAACATTTAATGTAATACTCTGTCATTAGATAGAGTAAATATAAAGATAAAGATGCAAGCATGATAACTGTCTTCTTCTTGTTGTTTTGCTTTGTTTTATATTTATCAAGGATAGAGTTTATCCACAATAAAGGAAAATAAAATCTAAAATCAGAACATTTTTTATTCTTGCCCCATATCTGCATCTTTTATCACATGTTTTTTCCCAACATCTCATTAGTCACAGCTGGATAATGACTGGTAAACCAGAGGGGTTTGGTCTACTTTGACAATGAAAGTGATTCTTCTAAGGAGTATAGAAAGAAAGCCACATAATTATTTTGGATATATTCACGGGTGGTTTGCAAACAGTCCTTTTGCCTACTGTTCAAAAACCTTATCAATTATCATTTAATGCACTTTAATTAAAAATAGGCAATTTTCTAACAAATATTAAAGAGTATCATTTGGTCTGATCGTAACTTCAAAAAAGGTGCTCACATATCCTTCTTCGATACATTTTTAAAAGTTTCACTGGTTGCTGAAAATATATAGCTGGGAAATCTAATTTTATAAACAAGCCAAATTTAAAACCTCTTTTTGATTTTCATTCTGGGTAATCAATGCCTAACACAGCTTTAGCCAAAGTTGGGAGATAATTAGGCTTTTTAGCACTGAGACTTCCTTTATCAGTTGCATGTAAAGGATATGACATTTTCCTTTATTTTCAGGTTATCCTCATTACAATCTACAGTAATATATCAAGGATCATAATACTGAAAGATATTTTAAATACAAGAGATCAAGACATTATATAACTAACAGGTGTTTGCCTTGTCAAGGTGATGGAAGATAAAAATAAATATGCAAAATCCCCTTCTGTTATTTGTGTTACTACTCTGTAAGAATGGCATTTGCATGAGATTTGTTTTCTACATGGCATCCATCAAGCTGATAGAAAATGTTTACTGATGTTGAAAAAAGGAGAATGGAACAAGTTATTCTGTTGTTGTATTTATACTTACATATTCAAATCAACTGATTTTTTTTTTAATAATACTAGCTGATAACCCGGCATTGCCTGGGTATTTATTTATTGCAATCCTTTATTAGACAGAAATAGTGTCATATGGCAACGTAAGTATGGAATGGGCTGTCCTCCCTCCTTCCATTAACATCTCCACAATAACGTCTAATTTACTAAAACAAGTTAAACTTTTTGTCCAACTATGTACAATTAAATTCCAGCATGCCTAAATGTCTGTTTCTTAGACCACTCAGGAAAATCATTTTTATTCCATGACACATATAAAATTATTAAATAAAGGAACTTCGCATGAATGCAACATTCAGTTTGACTATATGCAAATCTGATATCATCTATATAGTATAATAATGCTTCATAAAAATGTGACCAATCTTCCATATGTCTCTTCCGGATGTAAATATAAATACTTAGAGAATCAAATCATTACTTCTTGAGGACACCAACAATGACAAAACATATTTCCTAATGTGTTTCCTTCCTTAGTTTGACTGCATAATCTGATTTTTATATTAATAATGACACAAAGTCATACCTGGTTCACATATGCCATGGTTTCTTCATTAATTGGAGAGAGGTATGAGCGGACTTTTCTGAAAAAAAGGTATCATACACAAGCCCAAATTGTTTTATAATAGCTTTCTGTTGCTTCAATGGGTAGCAGCACCTGTTCAACATTGTCTGTATTAAAAAATAAGAAGAAGAATCAAGATTTGGACCTGCTTAGTAATTGAGCAGAAGATCATGGGGGAATTCCAAGAGTGTAGCCTAACCTGGTTACTTAAAGATCTCAGAAATCATTAGTGATAAATAATTTGGGTACTTTCACCAAGGAAACTGCATGGATCTGTTCATGTGGTCACCAGGAGATGGGAATCAATTCAATTTACTTTACCACATCTGCATATTATTAGGCAGCAGTGAATTGGTTGACTTAACACTGGAAAAGATGAATTCAGCCTTGTTCACTTAAGTGGTAAAGGGGAGACAACCTGCCATTGCTAGCAACAATCAACCCAGGGTTGAAATGATGGGCCAATGGGATGGCATCTTTAGAAGTGGTGTCTTTAGAAGATGTTACAAGCTTGTGAATTTTGCAGCCGACTCCTGACGCAGGGCTTGCCTCAACACTTTTACCATATAAAATATATCAACAAAACCCTCCTTCCTCTTGCCCTAAATATTTGTTGGTTTGTTTTTGTAGGCATCAATATTCTCCTTGTAAAATTAACTAGTGGGGGCAGAACAAGTGTGTGAATTAAAGAGGCATAAAGGAAATCCAAAGATGAGATGAGCCTTTAACCCTGAAGTGCCATTTAAGAAACATCCTCTGGCTAAATAAAACTGCTGTGTTTACAAAATGTCTGTACTGCGGAGAAGCATGTTAAATGCTCAGAGTGGAAATAATGTCGAACACAGCAAAAGTACTTGCGAACACTTTTAACCCATTCCATAGCTTCATGCAGCGCCCAAAACAACTAAAACAACAGTGAGGGACCGACGTATCTACAGCAGCTGTTGTTATCACAGAAAAGGCTCCAAATGTATCCTGGTGGATATGGAATTAGATAAGCAGTATGGAATTAGTATCAAAACATTCATGGATAAAAACTCTTCCATTGTTCTAAAAATCAAGTTAAGAGTTTTTATGAATGAATTCATTTTAAAATGGTGACCTGATTGTTGGGGATGGAGGGAGGGGCATAGTTGTATTAATTCTGAATATGCCTGAAACTCTCTTGATTGTTGTTGAAATGCTATTGAAAACAAGCATTTAAATGAATGTTGTTGCTAGGTATGAAGAGTGAAAAAATAAGTCATTTTTGTCAATGCAAATGGGGAAACAATAATCTGCTAGAGGTGATATGGTGTTTGAGTTTGCTTATCCCCAACCTGAATATTTGGAAAGAACACCTAAAAGTCCTAAAATGTTTTAGGGATTCTGTAATCTTTTATTTCAAATGAAACAGGTGGATGCTACTCTCTACCCTCCTCCTTTTGTGCTACTCATGGAAGTTGGATCATGAAGCAGTATTAATTTTTAATATCAGCATTCATCATCAACTATCTTTCCAGGTATTGTCAACCTATCTCAACATTTTAGGTAACAGCCAAGCATACATTATGTGCATCAAGCCTGAATTTGATTAGATGGTGGATTGGTTTATTATTGGGTTATATTCATATGAATTCAGTTTGCCACTCTTGGGAGCTGAAAGGGGGGAGAGCTGAGGTGGATGGAGTTCCTGCCAAAACAACATAGCTGGATGATGATTCAGTCACATTTCAGTGGCTGCCTGGCCAGAGGAAGGAGGAGTGAAGTCACCAGGCAACTGTTCCACATACCAGTTAGACAATGTGACATATTATTTTGAAAAAAGGTGAAAATTCCAGTTATAGTGATGTGGAAAGCCAGGAAACTTTCAGTACTAGCTTTCCACTAGTTAGTGCCAAGATGGTGTATTTAAATAAAATTGCTCTTTGTGGAGTAAAAATGTCTCTGAGTTCATTTTATGATGGATCATGGATGCATTTTTTTGAAGCTGACAATGCGAATGTGCACGGAATGATGTGTTTGATTTCAGTTTTAAAATTCTATACAAAATGCACTGTAACTCCTTTCCTTCATGCTGTCTTTTTATGTAATTATCTAACTGCCTCTGAATGTTAGTCTGACAGAAATATTTGAAGGATAAAACCATGGGACATGATGAAGGAAGAAAGGTTTAAACCTTTGAACAACACACGATAAAGGGTAAGTACTGTTTGGGCAATAAATATTGCTAGTGAGACATTACATCATATTACACTTGGCACCAAAGAATGTCAGGAGAAAATTTAGAAAAAAAATTAAACATAAGAATTTATTATCTAGGCATATCACATTCAGTCATAGATTTATGTCAGGAAGTATTTGTTCATCGTCCTCAATATTAGTACATATTATGATAAATGTGTACTAAGGGTTCATCCACTGTTCTAACACATGAACATGCTTTAATGGCTTGGTTCACACATGCATAAAATTTAATGGCAGTATTTAAATATTAGAATAAACCATAACAACGACAAAAAGAAACAAAATCGTTCTGGCCTAGTATGTTGACTCAATTTGGTTATTTATGATGTACAGTTAGTAATTAGCAATTAAGGTATGGAGTCCCTCAAAGCTCCATTTTATCCCTTATGCTTTTCAATATCTTCATGAAACTGCTGGGAATAGTCATCCATGAATATCGGCTGAGGTTTCATCAATATGCAAATGATACCCACCTTTATTTCTCCTTTTCATCTAATGCAAGCAGAGTCATTGGTCTTCCAAATTAGTGCTTGGGCAGGACAATGGATTGAGTAAGAGCCAATAATCCGTCTGGTATCCTGCCTGTCCAGGAAGGTCTCCATTTACCTTAAAGGAAAAAGTCTGTACTTTGGGATGCTTTGGGATATATTATTTCTCAAATGTGTCTATTAAATCACCATGCTGCTAGAAGCAGGGTGCCCCAAGAGGCTCCGTGACTGCAAGACTGAGCCAGGGACAGAAGGGCAGATCAGAGGGGATTAGAGTGGTCAGAGTGAGCAAGAGGTACTGTGTTTTTACAAGCCAGGCATTAACCACATTAGAATGATTGGACTGTGAGCTGGTCATGCTGAGATGCTTGTTGCTGAAGGAGCTGACTGAAAGCCATGCCAGAGAAATGGGCCAGAGGGAAAAAAATGTGTGTTGCTTTTCCAGACCTGCTGTTTGCCACCTCTATTATGCTGTGGGCCTGGTGTTGGCTGGAAAAACAGTCCAGGGCCTCCAAGCGGGGGATGGGGAACTTCATTTAATGCATTTTCTTCTTTTTGGTACTAGCGTCCTTTATCCTGCAAGCTCTACTTTCCATCTGGAGAGATCAGCAAGTCTTTGGGGGCAGTCCGGTACTGGTGGTTGCTGGAGGGGAAGGATAGCACCAGAGTAGCAGTGTGCTATGGGCCTTTCCTTCTACAGAGCTTTCCCTTCTGTTACCTCCAAAGAAAGTGAGGAGATGATTACTTGCCTCCTGCCTCTTGACTCTAGCTGCGGGTTAGGTTCCCTGGTTTGTTTAGTTGTATGACTATCCCTTGGGGATGAGAGCCTGAGAAAAAGATTGCTGGGTCAGATGAATGAGAATGGTCAGTGGGTGAGTGGGGCAAGTTTTCTATGAATTGTAGTGTGAGTGTGTCTGTGTTTGGCTGCGGTGGGAGAGTGGGGGAGCTGGGGTATTAAGTTCCCTAAAGGTGCTGAAAACCAATGGAGTTGAAGAACTTTAGGATGCTTGGCTCCCCTGTCTGGGATGGGTGAACTCATCACTATGGCAGGTCCTGGGCTTTGGAAATTGAGTGGAGGCAGATGCAGCTTTGGAAATTGAGATGGAGGCAGATGCAGCTTTGGAGTGGGGGTGGGGGGAAGGCATAGCATTAGGTAGTGATATGCTAAAGGGAGATGTGCCAGGACTGGACCAGAGTCAGGGAATACAGGGCCAATGATTGTAATTATTGGGTAAACTCATAAGCAGTGAATTTATCTGATTATTAATGCAAATAGGCTGCAGTATCAAATTAATAAATCTGTAACCCAGAGAAACAAAAATAAATCAATACATTCATCAGCAAATAATTTAACTGATGTGAATTAGAAACTAATGAGAGGTAATTGGGAACATAACAAGTTCTCTGTGTTTATATCCTATGATTGCCTCCAAAATGGATAGATACTTAGACAGTAAGGTAAAAGGTTTTAAGTAATTAAACAGTGTTTAACAGGATGGTGCTTTCTTTGAAGTAACAAAGGAACAGCTTTGAGTCATTAAAGTTACTACAACTATTGAAAATAAATATTTGTAAACTTTTATAGAAGTCTGAAAAAAAAATTTGGATTAGTATATACTAGAAAATTGCTGTGCTGTGCTGTGCTGTGCTGTGGTCCAAAACAGTTCTTCCACATCTTATGCATTCATTAAGCTTACAGACAAAATGAGCAAGAGGGGGAAATGAAATCCAGCATGATCATAGCTACACAAATAAATAACATTAGAAAGTGACCAATGATAAATGTGGCAGTTATTCAAGAGACAGAAAACAGGCAAGAGTGAGCATACCAATCAATTTTTTTAAAAAGAAGCTTCTAGAATCTGTTGAAGGTCACTAAGGGATAGGTAACATTGCTCTAAGTTATTGGAAGATTTCATGTTTTGTGTAAGAACTGTAGGCTATTTATTGAATTGGTACTTGGTGCTGCAGTGAACAGAAACACAAGGATTTAATCTTATAGAAGAGGTTAGAATGCAGCTGAGAAGCCCTGAAGAATGAAAACACAGTAACTAAACCTGACAAAGAGCAGTAACTAAACTCAAACAAAGAAACTGACAGATCTATGTTACGCTCTTAAGTGAATTGTTCTGAAGCTAGGAAAGGGTAACCATATGAACTCGGCAACTTGGAAGCAAAAAGAATACCATCCAGTTTACTAACTTAGAGTGCTATTGTGCAATTTATTAACTGCCGAGCTTTTTTCAAAGACCAAATGGAATATTGAATCTGAATCTCTTTTAGCCATTCTGTGTCTCCCATCATACAAAAAGACGTGAAATTCTAAGACTTCATGTAACAAACTGGCATTCATTGGCCTTCTTTCTTCTGAGCTTTTCTTTTGACTCGAGGTTTCTATAAACTGAAGGTAAGGACCGTTTTAAAAATTGTCATCACTTAAGCAGTATTAAGCGGGATTTTTTGGCTGACATCTAAATACAATAATGCTAAAACACCTGAAAAGGGTATTGTTATTATCACTGTTTCATGGCTATCATTAATAAAACTTGACATTAATAAAATTAGTAAAATTATTTACTAAGAGTGTATTACTATTACTCTTCTCATCCTTCCTAGTAGCTATCTCTTCCCACTTATGACTATAACTGTGTTGCTTGCATCTTTACAATTTATATTGTTTTGTTTACTAGTAAGATTTGATTGCTTATTAGTAACCTATGACTATCACTAAGTGTTGTATCTTATGATTCTTGATGTATTTTTTTCTTCTTATGTACACTGAGAGCATATGCACCAAATCCCTTGTATGTCCAATCACACTTGTCCAATAAAGGATTCTATTCTATTCTATCATTAATAAAAACATGAACTGAGCAATATTTAAAGACTTCAGTTAGAAAATTTCATATTTTTCCTTTGCCTTAATCATTTTAATTACCTTAAATTGTTATTCCAGAGGCATGTTAAAACATGCATCACTTAATTTATTTACTCCTATTTATATAACACAACAAAGGCTCAAGGCTCACAGGAATCTGATGTATTAGGTGGATTCTGTGACAAGGACCAGTACTGATTCAGTTATGAAGTGCACAAGTTATGAACCTTGGCTTAGGCATAATTTTTAGCTTAATACATTTTACAACATTGTCCCAAGAACAAACAGGAACAAAAGCATGGAGAGTTATCTGTAATAAGATCATGCCCATCTGTGATCTAGTGGTGGATGAAGGGCCAGGTTTGGCATGTATCACTTGAGACCTGACTGACTGACGGAGGGTGGTGATGTTGCCCTCTCGGAAATCTGCTTAAACAAGGTTTCAGATTTTGCATCAACTTCAATACCAGACTGAGTGAATCCATCTTTCGTCTCCCCGGTCCCACTCATCCATATGCTACTCATGTATACCCCATTATGGAAGAAGTGCAAGTCCTCACTCCCCCTGCTTTTAATCTCAATTATAAAGCCAAACAATAAAGATAGAAATTGTAGAAAAAGGAAATGGGAAAAAAATTAACTACCAAGCAAAGAAAATACACTTTCAGGAGACACACACAGCATTCCCAAACATCACAATCCTCTCTCCCCACCCAATACTGTTAGTCTTGGCCTGGTTGGCCTCACCCCCTGGACTTTTTCCTCTCCCTTTATCCTTCCTTACATTTTCCACTTTTATGCATAACTAGGAAAGGTCAACAAAGCTCAAAAGATGTAAAGGGTTAATTTCATAAACAAGAAGCATCTCCAAAGTGGATGTCATGTTTTGCAAGGACTGCTTTTGCTTGCATCACTTCAGATTTAAGACACGGTACTTGAGAGCAATTTGATATTTTGAAAATGCTGTGTGCTTTGGATTCATGCCTGAAACGTTTGCACGTAGTGTTCTCATTTGTTCAGACTTTAGCCCAATTCTGAATTACGATTTACGTTTTTAGACTGTCCTCAGAATCCATTTTCAAAAAAGGCGAACAGAAGGAAACTGTAGATACATGTAAATAATGTAATTTTGTTTTTAAAACGCTATTAGTTGAAAATAATATAGACATTTTGCCAGATCGATGTCAAAGAACTTACAGAAAGCAACCTCCAAACTGGAATATTGCAACATGCTGTATGTAGGGCTGCCCTTGAAGAGTATTCTATAATGTGGAATGTTGGTGTGCAGGCAGTTAATGGGATTGTTTATTCAGCACATGTGATACCACTGCTATGCAAACTGCATTGGCTTCCAGTGTGATTCTGGGTCCAATTCAAGTTGCTTTAAGGCCCCTCGTGACTTGAAACCAGGGTCCTTATAATCTTGCCCATTTTCTGCCCTTCCAGAGCAGGAAGGACATGTTCTGAGTATCAGCTGATGTTTCACGAGGCCTTGAAAACTTGGCTTTTTTGGGGTTTCATGCTTGAACCTGGGGTTCCAAGTATGTGATGCAGCCTGTCTCCTGGTCATGTTAATAGTGGCTTTTATGATTCCCAGCTGTTTTTTTTTTGTTTTTTTTTAAATTTGTATTGATATGTGTTTTACATGTTCAATTGTAAGCCACAAAGTATATTTGTGAGAGGGTCAGGCATAGAAATTGACTAACAAATAGGCATTTTAAAATCACTTTATTATTTGACATGATCATTATACAAAAATGGGTTAAAGCTGCATATTTTAGATTTAACCTGTTTAGGGAAAGCAGTCCATAGTTACGTGGTAATGACAATGCCAGGGCATGGTTAGAACTATTAATAATCTTTATGTAAACTGGGTATTTTAATTATAACTATACTGAAACTATAATTGATCAAATTATGACAGTGGTCTCAGTATCATTCATATTTAGAATGAAACAGTTAAACAAAATCTTGATTACCTAATTTACACATTTCAATTTATTTTGCTTCATTTCATTGCAGCCTTGTAAATAGATGTCAGATTCACACATGAAACACAGAATAGTGTTATGAATATACATTTAAGAAATAACATACCTTTATTGCTTATTTGTAATGAACAACTCTGAAATATAAGAATGTTGTCAGAAATAACTTTTTCTATGTAAAAACTTTTAAGTAGTTTTCAGTCAAATTCCTAATTAATAACTTGTATTTCCCACTTGAATTAATAAAAACCCTGAAAATGTAATATGAAGTAAAGAAAATTTCTTCCTTTGTGTTTTTATAGATTTGAAATATTTCATTAATGTTTTCATCAAAAGAATAGTTTATCTGCATTTTTTTGCATTATTAATGTTATGCTACAATAACAGTCTTAATGCAGTTTCATTATTTCTACTTCAATGAAACACAAAAATATGCATAGTACTTGCTTCTGGGGTTTGGAAACCTTGAAAGCAATTAGCCCTCATTGAATTAAAATATGGGGGAAAGTACCATTTTTCTATATAATAGATTTCTCTTTCAGTTTCTGCCGATTGATTTCTTCATAAAGTTGCTGCCGGAATTTCAACATGTCTTCAACATCTTTGTAGCAAAGCATTTGTTCAATAGACAACAGCTTAAAACTATCTAAGATAAATGGGGACTTATTTTGTACTGAGTTTAAAATCCCTAATGACACTTTTACTGAATCACTTAAATGGTAGCACACAGGGAAGATTCGAACTGTCCACAAACTCAAACATGTTTTGTCCCCCGAAAAGAGGTCATCTGAAATTCCCAAACCCCAAAGCTCTAAGCATTGTTTAAGACCAATGCCAAAAAAACTTAGGTGGTGTATATCTCCCAGATTTGCCACATTCTGTTTCAAGTTGTCTTCTATGCCCAACACCATGCTCACATACCTTAATTCTCCATCAATTCTTATGCTCAGGGTTGTCATAAAAGTATTTGGAGGTATTTCTGCTTTTGTGTCAATGGAACAGCTACTGATGATACTGTTTGTTCCCACTGAAACCTTGGAACCCAATCTAGAATATTCAATTAGTGAACCAGGTGCAACCAAACACTTTGAACTAAGGATACTGTGAATGATACAAGCTGATTTATCCAAGTCTTCTGCCTTGTATGAACAGATGCTAAAAACGTTTGGCAGCAGACCCAACTCTAATTTCATTTTTCTATCAGAAGTATAATGATACAAACACTCCCGGGTAGTTCCAATATGACAGAATTTCGAATTATTTAGGAGTATAACATTGAGAGGCAAACCTTTTAGTATATTAAATACCTTCTCCCTTATTTCTATTAGACCTGATTCTTTGGGGACATTTTCAATCTTTTTTGCATAATCTTTTGTTGCTCCAGACCCTAATGCCTGCAGAAAATCACCATAGGCATCTATTTCATAGCAAAGTTTGCCTATCTGTTTATAAAATGTTAGCAGAAGTTTTGCAGTGGTGTGATCAATGTAAAATAAGCTATCTGTATATACAAACTCAGATTCCATAAGTGAATCTCCCAGTTCTCCAGAAGGTGATGTTTGATAATCACTCCTTTTATGCACTGCTCCAGACTGATACATTTTTTCAATGCTAGGCTTATGCAGAAAACAATGACAAGTTCTGTACTCAAGTTCTTTTTCTATCAGGTGTATTGGAGGCTCCAATACAAAAATTCCATGAGTTGTACCAATGCTCAAACTGGAAGGATGAGCTAATGCAGTAAATCCAGGCTGATTAAACTTTAGGAGTTCTGTTGCATCAATATTATAAAATTCAATATCATCTGCGCATGTAATCAAAACACCTGGATTCATACAAGCAGGAAAATCAATGTACATGGCTAATTTCAAATCAAGCATTTGGTAAATTGGATCCCCACAAGGTAAAGCTGTGAAAATTTTTCCCAGGGCACTGGTGTTCGGTAAACGTTGACTATAACCACCTTTATAAAAACAGAAAAAATGAAGAATATTTAATATAAATAAAGCATGCCTGTATTCATATGCATATGCATCCAGACTCTAAAGAATTTTACTTGAGGTTGATTCTTTAATATCTTGTGTAAATATTTCAATATGATGTATGAAAAAGATCTATGAAAACACATACTGACTAGCAACTTCCCCTGATAACCCTTAGAATATTCAGAATATCTGAAACCCAGGATGTAGTGAATTTTGGATACGAATATTACAAAGGCTAAGAACAGGTTGCATTGTTTTTAAAAGTTGTAAATATTTACAAAGCAAGTAAAAGTTTACATTCAAATTCTGATAGGTGTCCTCAACTGTTCTGAAATGATGGGATTCTTAATTATTATTTAATTTGATATAAGTTCTACTTTTAGATGCTGCATAAAGAACCGATAGTAGAATACTGCATACTTTAAGATAGTCATTGCTTCAATTGTTTCTTAAAATTATACAGTACACATCAGATTAGTCCAATGCTGTGCAAGTGCTCTTCTATTAATGAATGGACTTGCCTTTTTCACCTTTTTCTCTGCAAGTTCCTACCATTTGCTTTAGGGAATCCCCCATACCTTCTAAATCAGCTTTTGAAACGATGGGAGGATGCAGCAACACAGAATATAATCAGAATAATGTCTGCACAACTGTTTAAAGGAGACTATAAGGCCCAACCCAAAGAAAGTGAACAAAATACACTGACATGGGGAATTTTCTAAATAAAACCACCTCAATTGGACAAAGATTCTACAAAATATTTTAGTGACAGAACATTTTTAAAAACAATGCTAAAACAAATCTGCAATTTACATAAAGTTGTAGGATAAAAGAGTTAATATAATTATAGAAATGGCAAAGAAAGAAAAATTGTGAGGAGACTGGTATGGTCAGAGAACTTAAGTCATAGCTTTATAGGTTGATACCTCACATAGAGCACCAAATGTTCAACCAGCACAAAGGCAGGACTCTTCAGATAGGTTACAGCTAACATACATGTTAAACTGGTAGATTCGTGTACCCTGCATTTCGATTATGAAAACTCTGGAAGAATCCTCAACTTGTACAATTCACTTATTTGCTATAAACCTTCATTTAAAAAGGCCATGTTCCCCTCTCCTATCTTCAGCATTTGTGGAGGAAGTTACAGATTGTTTTTTTCCTTCTGCTGCCAAACATTAATATAAGAAACCAAAGAATCTATGATCCACTGTATTTTAATGCACAGCGACACTGAAATGACTGCTTTCTGGTGAGTTGTAAAATAATTCTGCCTAAAATCATCAAGGATTTCCAAATTCAACATTATGTACCAATGTCATATTTTATTCTTTCAAGCTTTATGTACATTATAAATAACTGAATTTTTGTGAGTCATTAACAGTATTATTTGTTCTACAATCCTTCCTTTCTCTAAGGAGTTCTGAACAGAATTTTAAACACACTTTCAGGTTATAATTTAACCTAAATATGCTTATCTGACTTTGAGTAGAATTTTGTAGTGGAAAGAAACTCAATTCATCTTCACTACTCTCTTCAGGGAAAAAACAAACAGACGTGCACCCCACATAATGTAAGTTAAGTTGACAGGTAAAAATTACCAGAATGAATTAATATGATAGTGAGGGTATCCCATTTATCTCTGTAATGCTCTTCTAAGCACCGAAGGGCGTGAAGTGTTGATCCTCCATTTCCTGCAAAACATTTTAACACATATTGAAATTTAGGAATAACAAGAATTAACAGGATTAGTTGGCAACCAACTGATACATCTATCTTTTGAAAGTCGTATTACTTCAATTCACACACCACCAACAAAATTTATTAAGTGAACTTGGATCAGTCATCATCATTTTTACAGTGGTCATGGAAAAGAGGATTGGAAATTCTCAAGGTGTAGTTTTCCCTGACATTTTGTGTTCCTGCTAGGAAAAACAGCTGATATGCTTTTTAAAAAAACGTTGCACACAAAATCACAAGGAATAATGATCAATAGAATACAGTACTGCAGGCTACAGTAACTTACTGCCTACTTTAGGAATTGTATGCCTCTATGCCTCTTGGTTTTTTAAGCTTCAAGCAGGACTAGAACCCACAGACTTGGGAGTACCTAGACCAGCACCTGAACCCCTACACCAAACAAACTCTCTGTCAATATACTGAATTCTAAAAGCTTGAAGAATGCTTTACATAGCCTTGATCCAAATAATTATGGGTTCTTGCTATCTAATTGATCAAGTATATTAAAGGAAGTAGCTTCTTATCAAGTTTCTGTAATATATCTACAGAGCCTGATTAATCTTAAGATTGCCATCAGTTTTTTTTTTAAAGCTACCATGAAACTTAATTAACCATATATTCCTTTGTTCTGAAATATCCTTGTTTTTATAATATTGAAAGTAATTGGAATTTCACAGCACTTTTCCCATCCTAGAAGGGGCCAAAGAGCCATTCGAGGTGTGGACAGACCACAAAAACCTTGAAGCCCTGAAGACACCCAGGAAGCTTTCTCCTAAACAAGTTTGCTGGGCTCAATACTTTAAAGGTTCAATTTCAAACTAAAATACATCCTAGGGGGAAGGATTTGCTAGCTGATGTGCTGTCAAGAAAACCCCAATATGACAGCCGCCAAGAGGAAGTCATCTATGCAATGATTTCAAAAACACAAATTGCAGCCCAATCCACCACTAGGGCCCAAGCCAAATGTTGAGTCCACTCCCCTGAAGACAATTAACTGCGAACCTAAAAGCGGCGCTATTGACTGGTTTGCTGAAAAATGAGGAACTAACCTTAAGGCATGGATTTGGCACGGAAAGGATCCAAACTCTATGTGCCCAGCAGCTTGAAGCGGTTGGTACAGCGCCGGAGTCATGACTCTCAACTAGGTGGCCACTTTGGGTTCTTGAAAACCCTCCATCTAGCTAGAAGGCAATTTTGATGGCCAAAAATGAAAGAAGATCTGGAGGACGTGCTCCATTTGTGCCATGATGAAAATGAGACCAGGAAAACCACATGGGCTCCTCCAACAAGTGGCTGAACCTAGTAGACCCTGGGAGGAAATTACCATGGACTTTATAGTTGAACTCCCAGAAAGTCAGGTCATACAGTAATTTGGACTGTGACTGACTTGTTCTCTAAGCAAGCCCATTTCACCACTTGCTCTAGACTAGCTTCTGCTAAAAAACTAGCTAAAATGTTTGTGAAGCAAATATACCAGCTTCACTGGGTGCCGCGGAAAATAATTTCAGACAGAGGAGTCCAATTTACAGTAAAATTCTGGAAGGAATTCCTGTGATCATATTGGATCATCCCAAGGATTTAGCTCGGCTTTCCATCCAAGTATGAACGGAGCCATGGAACATAGGAATGCCATGGTGGAACAATATATCAGTTGTTATGTGAATTACCAACAAGAGAACTGGTCAGATTTGTTACCGTTTGTGGAAGTGGCATTCAACAATGCAGTGCACAGCAGCACGCGATTAACTCCTTTTCAAATTACAAGCGGCATGGAATTTGTTCCTATTCCAGAATTGCCTATAGAACCACCCTCTTCCATTTCCATGACAGAATGGAGTCATTAAAAAGGGTTGGGAAAGCATTTATATCTATAAAAGAGAAGTGTTTGTTGTCAGTGTTTGTGGGTATGTCCTGAATAGGCTTTTTCACCTGTGCACCAAAATGACTCAAACTTCACAGGCACCTACTTTGAACTTCAGAGATGCACTGTGTGTGTGTGTGTGT
>JANHFR010008358.1:167995-180588 GCA_032468015.1 Mimophis mahfalensis | reverse complement strand
ACTTTGCAACTAAGAACAACAAAGAAGGATTTTTGTTTTTTCTTTTGTAATCCAAAAAACTCCCAACAACACAGGAACTTAACAATTTGTTTGGCTAAGCAAGTGGGAGGAACATTCCCCTTGTCATTATTGTTATTATTCAATTTCTCCAATTTGTTGATAGTATGGGAAATAAGTGTCATTGCTGATGCTTTAAGCCTAATTCATTGATGGGTTTAGAAACGAAGGTATGTTGGCTAGCATAGCTTATCTTGACATATTCACAAAAATCCCCATGCCAGTAAAAACAGCAACAGAATATGCTTTCAGAAATTTCCATAAACTCTTCAAAGGATATCCAGGGCAAATATGCTACTTTCTTAATAGAATCATGTTCTTTAGGGATGCACCAGCCATTCAACTAATTTTGACTGGATTTAGGATTGCTGTGCAGAGTTTTCTAAGTGATTAAAAGCAGGTGCAGTAGACAGAACTAATCATCTGTAAAGGACAGAGAAGATAGCAGAAAGAGCCAATGGAGAGAAAAAGGCCTTTGCTGCAGTTTTGCATCAATTAACTCCACTTTCTGAATTAAGCATTTTCAATAGAGTCATCTTCTTATGCATTTTTTGGTGTGATAAATGTGTGCCTGGTTCTAAATTGATAAATCTTATTAAAAATGAATGAAAACAAATAGTATATTTGGCAAAATTAAGAATTTTAAGTATTTTCTTTTCAATTTTTCTAAGGCCTATTTAGCATATCCATTATAACAGTGCAATCAGATATGGGATAAAATAATCCTGATGACCACAACAGAGCAGAAAAGAGTTTTATTAGGTGCTTATTTGCTGACTTCTAATGGTCATCTAGATCAGCGGTCACCAACTGGTGGTCCGTGCACCTCTGGTGGTCTGCAAGAAAATGTTGGTGGTTCACAGAACAATTATTTGCCTTTTTTATATTGCACTAAATCAGAGGTCCTAAAACTACAGTCCCTGGGCTGGATATGTGCAGTGAATGTTTGTGTTGCTACAGAGAATTTCTCCCTTTGAGGTCTTTTTGTGTTGGTCGGAGTGGGGCAGAAATTACGACTTGGGGTCTGCTTCAGTCTCCTGGTGAGGGGCTTTGGGTGATGATGGAGGGAAGTGCCGCTGGTGGCAAAGAGCCAGATGGCCTTGTTCCAGTGGGACTGAATCATGGCCTGGAACTGGCTGACCATCTCAGCCCTCTGAGCCTCCAGGCACTAGTACCTGGCCTTGCACTCCCGCAGGTCTTCCCTCTGCTTGGATAGCCTATGCTTATAGTCCTCAGTGAGGTGCTTCTGCTGAGCCTCCTTGTCGGTCAGATCCAATTTGAACTGAGCCAGCTGTTTTGCCAACTCTTTCTGGTGGTGGCTACTTAGCCTCAACAACTGCTTCCTGTTGGGGCCCTAAGGAGCCCAGCAGGCAGGCAAGGAGTGGCTGGTAGGGGAGGGGTGAGTAGAGTATGGTGAGGCACCCCTCAACATGAGTGACATCAAGTTGGCCCTGCCCACCCAGTCACATGACCACATAGCCACACCCACCCAGCAGGTCATTAGGCAGATCTTATAAGTGGTCCGTGGGATTAAAATTATGAATTTAGTGGTCCATGAGGTCTGAAATGTTAGTGACCCCTGATCTAGATTGATGCAGTACAGAGCTACTTGACCTAGATTGTCTAATTCTTCTTGATGGAAATTTGAAATTTGTTTTTGACATTTCCACTTTTTATGGATTACCAAAATTGCTTCTTGGATGAACATTTGAGACTCTTTATCTCATTGATCACACAACCACGCAAACACCATTATAATTGTGAATTATTCAACCATGACATCAGAGGAGTTTATGCCATATGAAATATAGAATCTAGTTTTTACAAGCACAGATCTCTGGGGATATGATCACAGAAGAGGAGCAAAATACTAACATGGTTGATTTGATTGCAAATCAACAAACTTGTAATATACAACTTCGATTTTCACTATTATTTGCGCCTGGCGAATAGACCTTTTAATTTCTTATTGCATATTAAAGGTAGTATGTTACCAAAAAGCAGGAACAGGTGTAATGACACTACACAATATGGAGCAGCATGCATGGTGGTTTATTTTAAGCGTGCAAAGGTGAAGAGAATGACGTACTGAAATGTTATCATCGATATTGAAGTTGCCTGGGTCTTTTCAGTGTGATCTCTGAAAGAAAGTATTATTCTCCCAGATACTCTGAATTTATGTACTGGGTGAACTATACCCCACAGCAGACGATGGTAAATTCATGCTTAGCATCATAATTTATAAGATGAAAAGCACTGACTTGTGCCTTTGTATTATTTGTACACAGATGGTGCTCTGTGAAGCATTCACAAACCAAGCAAACCACATCTGTCAAAATACTTTCCATCAATTCCAGCATCTTATACTGAGTAAGATTAGAAAGGTTGTCAGTTTAGATCAATGAATCTCATACTGTGCTAGATTGGCTGGTCATTTGTATAGGGCTCAGTCAGCCCAACTAGCTCAGGAACTGCATATATTTTTCTTTGAGGAGTTCAGGTAGACCTTCTTGGCAGTTCAAGAAAAGGAATCATTAAATCTGCCATAAGGCTGTACCACAGGGACATACTCCTGAATCCTCTCCACTTTAAAACATGCATCGAAACTGAGAGATTCCAGGAAGGGGATAGAAAAATTCTGTAAATGCAGCTTTGCAATAATGTGTTCAGGTCTGAGGGCTGGTCTGCAGGAGTGAGTGAAGAAGCACCAGAGGCTGAGAAAGGGAGCTTAATGAATTAAAAAGACGAAATAACAAACACAGCAGAGATTGTAGCAGAGAAATTCAGTGATAGTGAAACAGGGAAAAGTAGCTGTATAATGATGCTGACTTTTGTGTAAGAGTCAGCTAGCATACCCGAGATGCATTACAACTACAGTGCCCTAGAATTGTTAGCTAGCTTGCAAATGTTAAAATTGTAATCCTAACATAGCTGTGGAGTGCCAGATTGGAGAGGTTGCATTAAAGTTCAAAGAGTTTTTCCCCGAAAAGGCTTCTTGGAAAATTCAGAACAGTTAAATAGAGAGCCATGTAATCATACTACAACTGCTTGTCTATATTTTGTATTGCTTGAAATGAGGCTGAATGTTGACAACCATCTTGTTTGATAATACTCTGTTATTTGGCAAGGAAAATGAAATACTTACAACAATAAACTTGTCAGGCTATTATTCTGATGAAGAGTGACAGACAGTGCATTGTTTTGGCAGAAGGTCACATTTTTTGTAAGGAACTGACAATTTACTTCTTTTTAACTAATGTCTTCAGGTTGCTCTTTCCATGTGCCCAATGTATTTTGGAAAGAGTACAGAAGATACGTAATGCAAAATGCATGTCTTTACATGTTGGCCCCATGCTGTGCATCTACAGACAATGCTGAAAACCTGAAAGAGAAAGGCAGCTCCGTCAATTCACTTTTTCCTGCTGCTCTGGCACTCTAGAAACATAACAGTGATTTTACAAGCACACATATTTTAAGACTGAAATCATAGTCTTAGTAGTATGCTTTCACACACATAATAAAGGAATGTTTATCCACTGTGCTAATTTGTTTAAAAATTTCAGATTATTATTGTCCCTTCTCTGTCTGCATAATTTCACAAGAGAACACTTAACTGCTAAATTGTTATGACCCTTTTAGGAAACAAGGTTATTTAAATGAACGTTTCTGTGACCACTCGTGAACCTTTGGGCTGAAGCTAGATAAAGTAAGATGATTATAAAGACAGTTAAAATTGATTTCCTAGCCACTGTGATATTGATCAAGGGAAGTGCTGGCATCATCATCAAATCTGTATCAAGTTAAAAACTAAGCTGAACAGTGTAAATTCCCTTGGTCATTCTTGAAACAGCTCTGTAGAATGGATATATTGTTATCCATATTTTGAAATTGGGATGAGGGGGAGACCGAAATGCTGGTTTGGCAAAGGCTAGCCAATATAATCATGTGTCCTATAATAACCATTGGTACAATTGCATTTAATGAGGCCCAGGAAGTGTGCATTCTCTGAGAAAGTGCTTGGCCATTGGTATAGCATATCATGTGAATTTCAGATGGTTCTAACCCCTCTGGACTTTTTAAAGTCTTTAAAAACTTGAGTCCATCCCCCACTCTCCGGTGAGTACTGGGTTAGGACATTGAATGCGTCCATCTGGAAAAAGAATTTAACTTTATAACTTAGGCCACTGTTTATATTTTTAAAAATTCTGTTATTATGATTCTTTTATGTTGATTATTTACTTGATTTTGCTTTTAATCCTTGTTAGCCTTCAGCTGCATTTGTAAGTTGGGCAGCTTTACAATTTTTTTAAAATAATAAGAAGGTAATTATATGAATTTCAGCTCTCTTTTACAATGCATGTGGCAATAATTTGCACCAGAAACCTAGGGTTTCCTTGCTATAGCTTTCCAATAGCAATAATACTTAGACTTATAAGCCACTTCACAGTGCTTTATAGCCCTCTTTAAGCAGTTTACAGAGTCAGCCTATTGCCCCCAACAATCTGGGTCCTCATTTTTCCCAACTCAGAAGGGTGGAAGCCTGAGTCAACCTTGACCCAGTACAGTCAGCAGAAGTAGCTTGCAATATTTCATTCTAACCAATGTGCTGCCACCAGGGCTCTTGTCCTGTCTTACCATTTTCAAAATACTGTCATCCATTCTTTTGATTCAAGCTTCCTTATCTCAGCTTTTATTCCTACTGTTGAGATAAGTTCATGGATAAACATGTACAAATCACGATACAGGAAGTACACTCTAGGAAGTGCCTAGGTGTGTATATGGGTGCAGGCACAGAGATGATAACTACAGGTTATCATTGACTTTATGACTGCAATTGCTACAAGGAGACTGATTCTGGATTTTGTGCTTGAGGTGGGGAAAATCAATTTTGTGCTTGAGGTGGGGAAAATTTTGGGTTTTACTGATTAGATTGATTTGTTGTTATAGAAATGGCTAGTTTATATTATTATGGAAAAGTAAAAAGTTGAGGTTCGATGTTAATGCTTTATTCTACAGAAACAGAGAGTCGGAAGTCAACCCTTTTTTCCCCCTTTTCTTCCTCCCCTCCTCACTTATCTTTCCCCCTTTCCTCCCCATTGTGTCTTACTATTTGCTTTTGTATTTTATTCCATAATCCAATAAAATGTTAAATTCAATCAAAAAACACTTATGACTGAAACTGAGCTTGGAATTTTGTTGTAAGTCATTGCAGTTGTTTGTGTAAGTGTGTCACTACATGACTGAACCCAGGTTTATGACATTTTTAGCAGCAGTTGTTAAGCAAATGCAGTGAACCTTACGTGATTGCCATGGTTGTTAAGCAATTCCATTATACCCAGTGGGTGGGTTTTTCTGCCAGAAACTGGAAGTGAATGCTAGAAACTGGCAAAAAACATTGCAAATTATAGTCATGTGACTATGGCATGCTGCAAATGCACATAAATGTTAGCTGGTGGCCAAGCACCTAAAATGTGATCATGTGACTGGAAGAAGGGTGTACATTCATTGTAACTTCCAAATCAGGAAGGTGGTAAGTACCTTTGGGGCGACCCATCATAATTTTGTACAGTTGCTAAGTGACTGGACATAAGTAAATGACTACCTATAAGACGTTCTCTTACAAAGCACACATGTTAAACATGAATTGTGTACCTGTTGCCCTGAATGGTGGTTTCAGCTAATTTTACCCAAATAGCCATTCCCCTTGTGTTGAGATGACAGAGCCTCAGTACCATTACTGGTCAGGGGACCTTTGCACAGGCCTGCATAGTGCATCAGTTGTGCCACTTCCTGGACTGGGAGGCACTTTTCGCAGTCACTCATGCCCTCATCACCTCGAGGTTAGATTACTGTAACACTCTCTACATGGGGCTGCCCTTGAAAAACATTCAGAAGCTTCAGCTGGTCCAGAATGTAGCTGTGCTTGGTACATCCATATAACACCACTCTTGCGCGAGATGCACTGGCTCCCAGTTGGCTTCTGGGTGCAATTCAAAGTGCTGGTTATCACCTTTAAAGCCCTACATGGCTTAGGACCGGGTTACTTTTGAGTTTTACTACTGACCACCGTCTACCACTCTCAGCGTCCTGTCAGATCCCACAGAGTTGGCCTCCTACAGGTCCTGTCAGCCAAATAATGTCGGCTGGCAGGTCCAAGGGGGAGAGCCTTCTCTGTGGTTGCACCGACCCTCTGGAACCTGCTGCCCCCGGGGATTCGGATCATCCCTGACATGCTGACCTTCTGCTGAGCTGTTAAGACCTGGCTATGCCAGCAGGCTTGGGGTTAATGATTTCACCTGAGGGGAGGGTTTTTAAAAGTTTTAAATGTTTTTATATTAGATTTGCTTTTATTTTTGTACGTTTTAAATGTAAGCTGCCCAGAGTCATTTGGGAGTTTGGTGGCCTAGAAATTTTATTAATAAATAAATAAAATAAATAAATTACTTGGGAGTAAACCCAACTATCTATATTTGGACATTGAATAACCTTGCATAGAATTACATTAAACTGATATTATGAGGTTGAAAAAGATTATATGCAACTGAGTTTTGCATGCTGCTTATTAAAATAAAATTAAGACAACTATATCACAATACTTTTGTCAGTAGCAGGTTAATGCAGTTTTTCATTTTGTGTTCTCAATATAAGGATAATGTTTTGACATGTAATTTTCTGGTTGTTTGCTTTAGAAAATATATGCAACAATCTGCAAGAAAGATGTATAAAAATGAAGTACATATTACTTATATTGTTTTGAATGTACAAAATATGAATCCCATTTTCACTCCTTGAAATAAAATTGTCAAACTGTTTTTTTAATAGCCTGAGTCCTATATCTGATGTTCTGTGGTATAACCGTTTCACCAGAGGTAGAAGAAAGCAGGTTGTAACTTCCGTGGACAGTAATAAAAGCCCTGTCTCTGACACTGTTAAGCAAGAACAGACTACACAATATAAGAGAGGTACACCCGCAATCCAAGTAAGTATACTGTTTGTACTTTGATTTAGAAACAACAATAATCTGCAGTTTGCATATCATACCAAAAAAGTTGGTAGATTACGAACATAGTAAAGCAATGCACTGTTCTGATCAGAGTTCCCTGGTAGTATAGTGTTCTGCTCTAATAAAACCAATTATCTAGAGTATATTAGTATGGAGATAAATAGTGTCTATTCAGTCTGTTCACTTTTTTATGGAAAATATCTCTGGATAGACAATAGATGGTAAATTATATAGGTAGCCAAATGTTTAGTGAAACATCTCTATAGATGTCCCAGAAAAGAGTGAAGACCTGGCTTTCCCCCCAGATGTTAGGCAAGGATGCAAGCAAAGTCCAGTATGTGACTTTTCGTGCTGTGAGGTTTGTTTTTCTTTTTTTTTGTTAATTTTTATTTATATGCTGCCCTTCTCCGGAGACTCAGGACGGCTTACAATACACTAGCAATTGCTTTCATTCTTTGTATAGACCAGCTTAGGGCTTTCGGCCCCCTCTAAACTGTGTTTTACAAAGTCATCTTGTTGACTTACAGAGTCAACTTATTGCCCCCAACAATCTGGGTCCTCAGTTTACCTACCTTGGAAGGATGGAAGGCTGAGTCAACCTTGAGCCTGGTGAGATTAGAACTCGCACTAATTGCAGACAGCCGGCAGCTAAGTGCTAGCACTTAGCGTGGTGCACCACCGACTTGATCGTTTAGTGCCTTGATTATTGCATTGCAATTATTTTTAATTGCATTATATTGCTTTTCTGTATAATAGGATTTTTTTGTTATTGGTTGATGACTTAGAAGTATATTCTTTTCATTAATAATTTCTGGAGTAGATTGTGGTGGTGGTGGTGTAGAAGCTATTCCAGCAAGGTTGTTTAATAAAGTGCCCAAGATACTCTGATTAAGAAAATAAATTAATGTGGGTTCTGTATTATTGTAATTAAGAGAATGTTTAGCTAGTTCAGGTGTTATATTCTAAGGATACTCAATTATGTTTTGTCATTGATAGATTTTAATTCAAAAACCAAAACTTAGGTTTTGAGGTGATTGTGTTGATAGAATGAGACTCGATGTACAAAGCATCACCAACCTGGATTCTTTTATTTAGCAGAAGTATTTACAGATTTATTTATTTATTTATTTATTTATTTGTTTGTTTGTTTGTTTGTTTACTAAATTTCTATACTGCCTTTCTCCCACGGGACTCAGGGCAGTTTACAGGCCAAGTTAAAATCACACAATATAAAAGTTAAAACTCTATCAAATAATTTAGCCTCACAAATTTAAAATTTACAATCAAGCAATTAAAACCAATTAAAACCTTTTCATGGGGACAGACCAGCGAGATGGGTTTTAAGGGTGCGCCAAAAGGCTCTCAAGTCGAGGGCAGTCTGGACCTCTAGCGGGAGCTTATTCCAGAGGGCAAGGTATATACAGCATGAACAAGAGTGTAAGAGAGACTAAGTACACAGAACATGCACATAGGGAAGCAGCCCCTTTTTATACCAGAATGGGATAGCCATTGGAGCTGGTGCTATGGAGGGAATTGTAATATTCAGGCGTGAAACCCAGGCTTCTTCCAGAGAGCCTGGCGCCAAGCTGTGTTAGTAAGAGGTGGCTCGCAGGCAGCCACCTTAACTTGTATTAAATACATGTAAATAAATGATGAACATTCAATAATATCTAACAGTCATCAAACTGGTGCAAACCTTTAAGTGAAGTACCAGAGAGTTCATTCTTGGCCCATATACTTCTCAATATTTTATTAATGACTTGGATAAGTTTTTGAATGACAAAAATAGGGTGGAATACCTTATGCTGTAGAAAATGGGAACAAAATGCAAAGTTATTTTGCAAGGTTAAAAAAGCAGAGTAAGTGATCTGAAAATTTACCAAACAAATAAAAAATAAGGTAGCTAAGTAACTGGAATGCAAGGATATAGAATAACAAATCAATGGTTTGTATCAGAATAGTAGCTGATTATAAAGTAAGTATGTGTCAGTAGTGTGCTATGGTTAAAAATAAAAAAGGAAAAAATGTTGCATCAGTAGAAGTATAGTTCATAGATCACAATGAAGTAATAATTGTATTTTATTCCATTTTGATTAGAATTTACCTTTAATTTTATGTGTTATCCTGGCCACCTCATATTTTCTGTAATATGTGGTGACCAGGATAACACAAAAAATTAAAGGTAAATTAAAATTAAAGGTATTTTGTATAATGGGTCAGGCTCAGGAAAGCAAGATTAAAGAGATAAAAACTGTGCCCTATGTAGACAGCTTGAAGGAATTGGGAATGTTTAGAAGCTGTATAATTGCACCTAGTTTAAATCTGCTGATTTCTGGATTGCATTTTTTTTAATTAGCCAGTATAGCATTGGGGGGGGGGGGATTGAGAAAATAAATTGAGAAAATGTTACTTTGAACTAACAGATGTAAACATATAATGTGGAATTCTGAAAAGCATAGTTAAGCACACTAGCATTATTTTATGTCTTAATTGATATTCTTTATTGAAATGAAATAATCCTGGCAGTCTGTTTGGATAAACTATTGGAATGAATTTCAGCACTGATGTGTCTAAATTACATTCAAATGTAAGAGCAAATATTATTAAATCAAACTAGCTGCAATCTGTGTCAGAGTGAATGGCTTGAAATAAAAAAGGCTTGTTCATTACTAGGAATTGCAATGATATATTTTAAATTGACATGCAATTATTTCAGTTGTGGTGAGCAACATCTGCTACTGCTTCCTATGATGATGGCCTATGGCTCTGCCGTGTAAGTGTCATCAAAGCCTGAATATACATTTCGGTAATATGTCTCTATAAAACTCCTTTAGAAATGATATGTTCCTTTTCCTACGGCAGCTTGATGCACTTGGCTACCAGACACAACTTCTCCATTATCTTCAGAATAACTCCTTTTCCCCCATGTGACTTGGCATAAGCTGAACTATCAAATGTATACATAGCATTTGGAATCATTGTACTCTTATTAATAAGACAAATAATTTTTTTAAAAAACTGCCAATAAATATATGAATATTTATATTCTCTGTCTACAAGCAGATTGTCTTAAAGTTCAAGGAATGATAGGAAAAATAAAGTGTTAAGTGAAGTCTTCTGGCTTATGTGTCACAGTAACTTCTTTAACAAACTGACTAAGGAACTCCAAAATCGACCTGTTTAACTTCTTAAATTTCCCTTATATTTTGTGATTTCCACACCGCCCAAGATTTCCATTCTGTGGAATGTTCTGTAAGTCACCACTTGCTTCTGCACATGGATCTTTCAAGGTAACTCCATTGTTATCATGGTTTGGGGATCGCAAATGACACAGCATAATGCAAGAAATACAGCTAATATGTGCCATAACTTTGTATAGAAAGAAACTCGAAGTTAGATCTTAGAGGTTTCCTTATCAGTTAAAAACTATTTTGATTTTAAGGCTGTTCTAAAGGTGTCATATTCTCCTCTTGGCGCACAACAGACTTTTAGCTGCTACCTTCTTTGTCTTTTGGAAAATCTCTAACAGTGTTTTTCTTTTGATGGACTTTGAATGGTGTGAAAAAACTTTTATTATTTATGTTTTGATTTTCCTTTTTTTTTTCTTGCTTTCCTGAACGTTTTAAATAGTAAGGTCTCTTGAGTGTTCCCTTTTTTAAAAAAGAACAACAAACACCCTACATATCCAGTATTGTTTAGCAATTCACCTGCATTGGTTTAAACAAAAAGTTAAACTAATCCTTTACTTTCTGAGAGAATACCGAAGATCTGTGTGGTTTTTAGGTTTCATCCTCCCATGTTCAAAGAGGTAAAGCTAATGGAGGGAATTAGTTCACTATTTGCTTAAAGTCCCTGCCATCCCTCTACTTTTTTTAATTCACTGAATGTTCAGTTATTGGAAAGAAACCAAAAGGTGCTAAGGGAATACCATACTTACCTGGCAAGGGAGATAACGTAGACCTATTATATCCAAAGTCTTTCCCTTTTCAATGGGCGTGTAATTTAGGTTGGCTCATTCCATTGGTTTCAGTGACAGGAAATTCCTTTTAAGAATAAATAACTAGGATGAGAGGAAGGGCAACAAAGCCCTTCACTTCATTCATTCTGCCAGCAGTAATGCAGTTGGGCTTTGCTGACCTCGGAAACGCATACCTTTGTTTGTTTGTTTTTCAATATAGTAGCTAAGAATTACCTTCTCTATTGGTTATAAGCATTTATGTTAATGAAGCTGGTTAAACAATACTATCCCTCCATGTCTTCCACTGATAAGCGACTATAAAGGCCGAAATCTGCATTTAACTATAGCTTCTGCTTGTAGATAGGTGTAAACAGAGGTTTTCAACTCAAGCAGCACTGAAGTTATTTTAAAATGCCCTAGAAGTAGCATGTGCTTCTGCTAAGACTAAGAGCTTTTCTTGTTTATTTGCACAGATAAAGCTAAGGTGCCCTTGTCATGTACTCGCTGCAAAGAAATGCATCTTGGTGTAACAGATGATGAGTGAAAGGGTTGTTTAGACTAAAAGCTGGAATTTATTCAAGGAGCATAGAGGTGTGAGGTTGGAACAAGCATTCATTCATCCATGCAAACCATGATGCTGCCTAGAGAGACAAACAATTTTTTTTAAAAAAAGGGCTAAAAATGAAGAAAAAAATAGCATAATTTTACTGCTCTATTACATGTACAGTAATAAAGTTAATAAAACAATCTGTGACAAAACAAATGTTGCTGTTTGAAGAATTGTTTGAAGAATTCTGGCATTTCTCTCACACACAAATCTTTAATGAATGTAATATTGATTTTAATAGATTATGGACATGAACAATCTTAAAGAATTTCGTTTGACTTTAAGAAGATTAAGATATCCTGTTATCAGATTGGAAGAAAAGAAAAAGATTAAACAGAAGGAATCAAAGCCAACAAAGAAGGGTTAGTTACTTAACTTCTATAACAAGTGCCATTCCTATAGTATTATTCTTTCACTTTGATATCTAATAGTTATATTCACTTATTAATCCATTTTTTTTTCCATTTAAGGTTGTTAGTTTAAGCTTTAATGTTACATACAAATATTTTCATGGAAGCATATGATAAAAGACTAGATATATCAACATAATCAGCTTTTTATGTCCAATGTGTCAGGAATATGTCTTGGTGGCACAGTGGTTAAAATGCAATATTGCAGGCAAAGTTTGCCCACAGCCTAGAGTTTGATCCTGACAGGTCTCAAGGTTGACACAGCCTTACATCCTTCAGAAGTCAGTAAAATGAGGAGCCAGGTTTTGGAGGCAATATTCATGTACAGTGGTCCCTCGAGTTACGAATAACTCAACACCTGAACTTTTTGACATCCAAATGGGGAAACCGATGGCATTTTTAGCCGCGGTTTCCCCGACTTCCGAATGACAACCGCAGTTTCTTCAACTTATGACCTGGTCCCGAATGGCTGAAAAAGATATTTTTAAATTTTTTTTGTGGAAACCTAATTTTGAGGTGCACTTTGCATGCCTTTAAAGTGCACCTCATAAAGAGGTT
>JANHFR010008358.1:140393-152869 GCA_032468015.1 Mimophis mahfalensis | reverse complement strand
GCATATTGTCCTGTCCTGTCCTACCCTACCCTACCCAACCCTACCCTACCCTACCCTACCCTACCCTATCCTATCCCATCCCATCCCATCCCATCCTATCCTATCCTATCCTATTTTCTCTCTGTCAGGAAACAGTAGAGATCAAATGGTTAACAAACAATTATTTATTATGGGAAATCTACTGAACAGTGTACAGCAGGTTTTGTTTCATCCAGTGTTTAACTACATGACTAGTTTCTGCTTCCCAGAGATTTCTTGGATACTATTCTTATACTATACTATACTATTCTTAAGGTAAGGGTAAAAGTTTTCTCTGTCCAGTCACGTGTGAATCTAGTGGATGGTGTTCATCTCCATTTCATAGCCAAGGGAGCCAGCCTTGTCCAAAGACATACCCTTCATCATGTGGCCAGCCTGATTATATGCCAGGGTGCATGGAATGATGTTACCTTCCCTCCCAATGAGGTGATACCTATTTATCTATTCACATTTACATGCTTTTGAACTGCTAGGTTGGCAGAAGCAGGAGCAGGGCGAGTAATGAGAGCTCACCCCATCACGTGGCATTCAGGTCTCAAATCTGGGCTGTCAACTTTCCAACTGACAAGCTCAGCATCTTTAATCACTGAGCCATTGTGGTCCTCACATTCTTAAGGTAAGGATGGACAAAGCACAATTTATGGGCTGTTCCAGCTTAGCCGTCAACCACGTCCAAATCCACAAGATCATATTTAGAAATTTAATGGTTAACTGCTGAACTATTTCCTACTGATTTTCAGCAGGAAGACAAAACGGTGCAGAAAACCTAAAGAGCAAGCATGATGGAGTAGGCCTACTAGTAGATCTGATTGTGGGTCATTCCTACCCTTTGTAGTGGCATGCAAATAAATCAACGTTTCTTCTTTTAAATAGATGTACATCATTCTTGTTCAACTTTTGAACAGGATGGCTGTTTGGCTGCTTTTACCACACCTTGTCAATTATTTCTGGTTAATGTATTAATTTTCTAGTAATTTTATTGAAAAGTGTCCTTTTTAAGTTTTATTTTCCCAGAATTTTATAGACAGTTGATAGTAATTTTAAAATACATTGTGGCTTTTTATGTAAGATCATCCATCCATTGCCTTTTGGGGTAAGCAACTTTATGCAAAGGGAAGAAAAGTATGAATTAGTAAGACAATTATATTAGAACAATAAGAAATATAGATTTTGCAAATATCATCCATGATACTTCTACATTCCTTCCAATCCTTATAAAACATGGCTTGGGACTGGAGTATTTGAGGGGACACCTGCTGCCACAGTCATCTTCCCTCCATCCGGTTTGCTCCCATAGGGAGGGCCTCCTTCGGGTGCCACTGGTTAGGGAGTGCCAGCAGGTTGCACCTAAGGGGAGGGCATTCTCGGTGGGGGCGCCTGCCCATTGGAACGTGTTGCTGGTTGAGTTATGCATGACACCTGACCTTCAAACCTTCCACCGAGAGCTGAAAATGTTTTTATTTGCATCGGCCGGCCTGGACTGACGGGGTGGGGACTTTTAATTTATTTTAACTTGTTTGTGGGGCTTATAGTGTTTAATACTGTTTTAATTTTTATATTGTATATTTTTAATTGCCCTGTACACCGCCCTGAGTCCTTCGGGAGAAGGGCGGTATATAAATTGAAATAAACTAAACTAAACTAAAACATCTTTGTGTTCACCATGCTACATAAGAGCCTTTTATTTAAACTCTTCCTCTCTTTCTTTTTGAGGATCTCGTCAACTCCATCTATCCATAGTTTCCGTAGTCTTCCCTTTCTCTTGACAACACATCACTTTTCATATATTTGTTGGCAATTTAGTCGTCAGTTATACTCTCTCTGTATATCAGCCAGTTACAAAAAATCATTGCATGCAGAGCTACAGCCACTTTTTATATTCCCAGCCATCACACCTACAATAATAAATACATACATAAATATTTTTTATATATTTATCCACAAATTCATTAAAAACCAAGAGGATAAGGACACCCTTGTCTTACTCCTTGCTGAAAGTTGACCATTTGCTAAGCATGCTGTTTATTCTCATGTATGCTAACTTTCAGTAGCGGCGCTGGAACTACCAGTCTTTATTTACATATTCATGTAAAACATTCCATAATTCAGGCCTGTTTACTTTATGCTTTCCCTAATTCAGCAAATATGCAGAGAACTTTTTTGTTGCTTTTATAGTTAGTTAACATTATATATTGTAATATATGTAAATTATATGTTGAGCAAGTGTACATTATGGGCTGAGTATATAATGAAGAGTTAGTTATTTCCATGCAAGATAGAAGTAGCTGTGGTGAAATTCATTTTGGTGAAGTGCTGCATCTTTGACTGAAGAAAAATACACATATTTTATGTAAAGGTTTACTCTTGCTTAGCCAATTTTAGCCTTTGGATTCAGTGGTCCACAGAAGCTAACAATAGCCATATGCCTTGGGAATAACTGCCATTTCACTGTAGTATTTTTTAAGGAACAATTATGATGGAATTATAATTTAATTATGCATATAGCCAGCTAATGATCCTATTGATACATTTAAGAGGAGGAGAAGAAGAAGATTGTATGGCAAACAATATAAGCCGCCTCATGTTTACTTCAGTCAAGCCTGATGGTTATTGTCATGTCTGAAACCCATTGTATTCTTTCCCCTACCCTTCTTTCTTCTCTAAAAAGGACACAGGAGATGTAAGAATATGTCCTTTGTGTTATCAGTCCCCCGAGAGATTTCTTAAATTATCATGAAAATATGCCGACAGTGGGCATGTTGGCTGATTTGATTCATTCAGAATCAATTCCCAATTGACACAGAAATGTGAGCTTTATTCAGTTAAGCAGCTCAGTTAAAGGAAAAGAAGGAAAACTGATTTTGCCTGCTATGTTTACCCTATAAATGTTCTTGATGAGATCAACAGGGGTATATTATGCAAGCTAAGAATTTCACTGTGTGTGTGAAGGACACATACTTTTCATAGATGAGGTTTGCATTTATTTCCAATGTACTGTAAATTTCACTCCTTGTTCTAGATAGTGATGTCCCATATCCCTCAGGGTGTTGTCAGTAGTCATCAAAGCTAACTGATGGCCGGTGAGCAAGTCCTATTGAACTCTGTGGGACTTACTTTAGAGTAGACATACAAGGGATTATAAACATTTATTGCTACCTTCAGAGTTCAAACAGGCATTTTGCTTGAAAAGGAATCTCCAATTTCACCTCAAAGCACCAAAAGTCTTTACTCTCTTCTCCGATGTTTCATCTGAAAACGAATCTCCACTTTGCTTTGAACATCACTTTCAATGAGATTTTGGGACCAATTCTATTTTTCTGAGATTCAGTATTATATATTATGTTCTTATTTAAATACATATGTAATAGGATATAAAAGAGTGCACTCATGTCATGTATTTTTAATCTTTGAATAATAAATTTACAGGAGAATTTTCCAGTAGATGGCAGCATCATTCAGTCTTTTTAAAGGGTTGTACTGAATAAAGAGCAACAAAATCCTCATTTAATTGTGAGGTAAATGTTAATAGCTGTCCAGAAACATAGTCATTAAGATGCTGTTATAAAGGTAGCCATGTTTGATGAAGCCACCAAATATTTGATTATTATTTGATTTTCCTATTAATAAACACTTGGACAAATTGCAGGAGAATTTTACTTGGTCCCGCTTGATAAAATGGATCTTTGTTTGCCTGACCAGGCCTATCCTTTCCTTTTTCTGTTCCTTTTTTTAAACAGATGCAATATAACAAGGATGAACACAAAGGGAGTAAAAATGTAGCTGATTTTTATAGATCAGATTTGCTTTAAAGATCGACCAGCAAGCTATGATGAATTGTTGTAGTTACCTACGGGAACTATTTAATTCAGAGTCCATCTGAACAGTGGAATTTGAAAGATCCCTTTGCTTCAAGGGGAAAGTATTTAAATAACTGAAACATACCATTTTTTTATTGTCTTTTCCCAGACTGCAACATTCTGTGAGCTTATGTTACTTCAACTGTGTGTTTCTTTCATGCAATGATAGTTTCCATGCAATGAATTGTGGACGTGAAAAGGAACTGATCACAAATTAGAGCTTTCTACTACAATCCGAGACAAAATAGGAATGTGTGTGCATAACACATAACAATGTAAAAAAACAAAATCCTTTCACAAAAGCAATATACACTCTAGAATATATGCCCTGTCTTGAAATTGGAGACAATGCTCTGGCTGCCAAAAAGTAAATAAATGCTTAAAAATCCTGTCATCTACAAATATTGTGTAACAAGCAGATTTGTACCACTCAGATCAAAACACCTCAGAATCAAATCTTGGCTAATAAACATATTCACACAACAAAAATTCAAGGTATATCTCATAAGATTGGCTTCCCTGCAGTGGGAGCACAATTAGTGCTATATTTCTGAGAGTGGTTTTATTTTTGCTCATAGTAGTCTTTCAGCCTACCTCACCCTTTTGTTTTTCATGAAAAGAGCCAGTAAATGCTTTGTAGTTTATGGTAGATAAGCCAGGATTTCACATTTGAAATCTGGTATATATTAGAAATGGATTGACTTTTTTTTTTTCATTGCTGGATCTAGATATTTTATCCACCCTTTTCTCCTCCTAAATCTAATTTTGGCTTTTGTTGGAACAATCGAAAAAACAAAATAGCAATCCCTGTATTATCCTTTGGGTAGAAAATCAGCCAAATTGTTTTTAGCAATGAAATGTTCTGGTGTATTTTGGGAATGCAGTAGGACTGTTTACTATGCACCTGTTCTTACAAACACGGCTCAGAAAATATCACTAGCATTAGTGCTGTGGTTTTCAGTGCATGACCTCCAGCAGGGTTGTGATTTGGTCATGGAAATTCCATAAGTAATTACACAGCAAAGGTGTGATTTGGAGATTTGCTTTGTGCTTTACAAAGCATGCTTTTTAAAAAATGGTCTGGATTAGTCTTGCCTTCAGACCAGCAAAAAGTTGCCTTGCATTGCCAGCTTTTCAGTTTCCAAAAGTCTTTGTTTCTTCAGGACTTACACACCAGGAACATTCTTCTGTTAACCCAGGGGTGTCAAACTGGCAGTCCATGGGCCGGATGCATCATGCGCAGGCCACGCCCACCTCAGCTCCATGAATGGGGAAAACATCACGAAACATCACGTGATGGCAACATGATGCCATGAGTTTGACATCTGTGCTTTTCTACTCCTCTCTGTCCCATATAGTAATTATATTGTCAGATAAATAGTTCTTGAAAGCTTGCAACCATTTTGGAAACCTTCAGCTAGCCTAATAAGAATATTGTTGCTCCTGGGTTTTTTTAAAAACCTTAGCCAATATAACATAGTGACCTTCTTCATAACCAATTTTAAAAACCCTACTAAATTCTTCTACGTGATATAAAAAGCTGAGAACTGGGACCGGTTAGAACAAGGATGTCAAACTCGCGGCCCGTGGGCCAGATTAATCACGTGCTGGCCATGCCCACCCCCATTTTAGCAAAGGGAAAGTTGCAATACATCATGTGACGACTACATGACAACGTGAATTTGACACTCTGGGTTAGATGCAAAACATTGTAATTACTCAGCTGTGATCTTTATAGCATTTTCCAACTCAAATAGAACTGGTTGACCACTGATTGAACATTCTATATGTGAAATGGTGCTTTCCCCCCCCACCCCATAGCCTGATGTTACAAAGCAGAGAAAATATAAAAGCAAATTAATGATCAATGTAAAATATTTTGAAGAGTGTGGTCAGCATGGAAGTATTATTACTGATTTAATCCCAGGAGCATTTTTGCTGCTTATTAGTTGAGCTCTGGGTATCCCAGTTCTGCTTGTTGATAGCTCCAATTATGATTGCTGCTAATAGACTTATGCTTATGGCCTCCTAGCTCTCAACTCTCCTCCAGTACCTTTGCAGCAATCTAAATAGGCAGTAAAATGTATGTTTATATAAATGAATGCAAATGACTCACTGTGAAAATAAACAGATGGGAATTTTGCTTCAAGGTCTGAGATCAACTGTCATTTTAAAGACAAGAACTCCTTGGTGAACCTACTTTTTCTGATGTAAAGTCAATAAAACATCATGACTATGTAAAGAGCATATCCAATTGCTCAGCAAGAATTATATAAAGAAACGCTCCAACTGGTAATAAAATATATCTTTAAGGAAGATGCCCAATCAGACCAATGTCACATGTTCTGAACCCACAGTGGACAACCAGATATTTATGAGCAATTGGTACAGGAGAACCCTAATTATATTTTCTAGTAACTGTTATGTCAAACTATCAGTATATCAAGAGATATATTGACTGCTGCCAGAGACTCTGTAGCCAGAATATAACTAAGTAGTCACAAATTGGCTGTCCTTGATAAATTTGTCTAATTTTCTTCCAAGCTGGCAATTCTCCATTTTATGTTAGGGAATGCCATCATTTAGTTATGCACTGTATGAAATTAGATTTCCTTTTGTGTGCCCCTACTCACCCCATATTCAAATTCACTAGATGGCTTTTGCCCTCACTTCTTGCTAATTTTAATGTCATGACAGCTACTAGGATTATGCAGTGCTTTCAATTTAATGGGGAAGAATGTTGCAGAATGTGGGAAGGTGAACACAGCACACCTGTTGCAGATTCACTATAACAGCTATAAAGCTGTTTTTTATTATTTGTGGCTGCAGCAGAAATCTCTATACAGCAGCCTGGTAAAACGGAAAAAAATGTGGCTGCATCAATGAGACACAGAAGTTGTGTTCATGCCTCCAGTGGTCTGAGCAACTCTTATGTAAGCCCTTTGAAATAAGGGAGTTTAGTTCCCCCAACATTCAAATATATTTCTGTATAGTTGCCTTTCCCAAACTGCTTTAATATACTTATTTGTCCTATAGGGGAGGGATCTCCAGCCCCTGGTCCACAGCTGGGTATCAGTCTGTGGCCCATTGGGAACTGGTGGTGGGTGAGTGCATGAAACTTAATTTGCGTAAGTATTGGGCATGCATGGGAAACCATCCTGTCTCCTTTTGCTGTCATTGCCGATCTGCGGAGCCACAAAGGTTGGGGACTTCTGCTGAAGGGAACACTATGACATACTGATAAGCTGAGATGTTATTTTCCCACATAAAGCTGTATTTAAAAGCTTGATTAAATGATTAGGAATATGGGCTGCTTGTAATAGAACCAAAGGGATAATCACACACACACTATATGGCAATTCATTGTCATGACCAACGTAAAAATCAAATCTGGATATTCTACAGCAACTGCAAATGAACAAAACTTCATTCTGTTCATTTCAGAAAAGTCAGCTGATAAAATGCAAATAATTTTAGTTTCAAACTAGTCCACAGAGTGAATAAGTGTTTGGTTCTGAGATGTGGCAAAAAGATTGGTGAAGTAAAACATCCCCTCCTGATTTGACTACAGAAATAAAACAACTATAAAAATATTCTGCATAAGCGATGATGTTATATTTCTCCTTCATCAACATTTGAGAGTAAGATATTAAATCATATACACGTGAATACTATTCTGGCTGTGTGAGAAATAATTCTGTAGAGAAGAATGTAGAGAAAGGCAAGGTTTTCACACTTAGGCAGGATAAACCAAAGGTAGAAATACAGATTACTTGAAACCTGTCTTAAAAACAGTAACTGTGAGAGAGACTTTGGAGTCCTAGTGGACAATTACTTAAATATGAGTCAGGCTAAAAAAAAAAAGGCTAATGCAATACTTGGTTGTATAAATAGGCATAGAATCAAAATCATGTGAAGTAGTAGTACTTCTTTATAAAACCTTACTAAGGCCACAACCTGGAATACTGCATTGAGTTTTGGTTACTATATTATAAAAAAGATACAGTGGAGCGTTGGTTCACAAACAATTGGTTTCATAACTTTGGTTGTGCACTGAGTTGGTTGTGAACCAAAACAAATTTTCCCATTGGGTTGTATGGAAATACGATCAATCCATTCCAGACCCCTATGAACTCTATTGTTCTTTTAAAGATTTTGAAGCACACAAATACAATACTGTAGTGAAATATGCCACAGAACGCACAGTGTAACAGTAAAATTCTTTAATACAAACACTGAGAAAACCATGAACAACAGAAAAAACTGTTCAGTCGGTTGAGAGAGAGGTTGCTGTTTTGTGGGAGAGTCCACCTCCATGATGGGATGATGCTGTCCTTCAGGTGTTTTCTCTCTTGCTATTTCTTTGTCCTCAGGAAGTTTGGCTGTGAACCAAAGATTTGTTTGTGAACCGAGTCAAACATTTAGCTGATTTTTTGGTTGTGAATCGAATTGGTTGTGAACTGAAGTGTTTGTGAACTGAGGTTCCACTGTATGGAGATTTTGGGAAAAGTGTAAAGAGCAAGTAAGATGATTAAAGGCCTGGAGACTAAAACATATGAAGAACCATTGCAAGATTTGGGTTTGGCTAGTCTAGAAACAAGAAGGAATAGGAGAGACATGATAGCAGTATTTCAGTATTTGAGGGGCTGCCACAAAGAGGAGGGGGTCAACTTATTTTCAAAACACCAAAGGGCTGGACAAGAACAATGGATGGAAACTAATCCAGGGGAGAAGCAACCTGGAATGAAGGAGAAACTTCCTAACAGTGAGGACAATCAGTGGAACAGCTTGCTGTCAGAAGTTGTGAGTACTTCATCACTGGAGATTTTTAAGAAGAGCCTGGACAGTCACTTGTCTGAAATGGTCTCTTGCTTGAGTGTGTGTGTGTGTGTGTGTGTGTGTGTGTGTGTGTGTGTGTGTTGGACTAGAACACCTCCATGGTACCTTCCAGCTCTATTTGCTTTTAATTGGTTGTAGGATTATGAAAGAGAACCATGAGATAGATTGAATTTTAGATCAGCATTCTAATTGTTCATATCCATAATTCACATTAGTTTTGGTTACTCCAAGTGGTATTAGGAATTTGCCCACAGGAGAAGTTGTTGGTCTTCCAAATGAAAGTAATCCAAAAGCAAGCAAGATCAACAACTTAACTCAGAGAAACTGTCTTAGATAGGATTTATATATAGATCGTATCACATTAAAAAACAAAATGTTCTTGTCATAAAACATTTAATTTTTAAACTCATGTTTATATGCTATTGCTTCTGATGTTCATAAGCATGTATTGATTTTAGGAATGATTTGAGATTTTAAATAGGTTATTATTTGATAAATTTAATTTTAACCGAATACTATGGTGCTTGTAAACTGTGAACTGCTTTGTGCTTTTTCATTTTTGCCTCTTATCTTTCTTTTGTGTGTGTGGTTATTCCTTTTTTGTTACAATTTATGCACACATAGTCTCAAGAGTTGAATTAAAAGTAATGCCACTTGTCTTTTAAATTGTCAACATATGGTAGTACTGAGGCACTTCAATCTCTAAAATGTTCTTTAGTATCTATTTTTCCCCCCACTTTAGTTGATAGGAGGTTGTTGTCAAGAAAAGGTTGTGTAGCTATTGTTTGTGAAATGAAAGCCTGCAATGACTATTCATCAGTGTGCTTTAAGCAATGTGCCATGATTGAGTTGATTGTTGAAAGAGTTCCTCCAAATTGTATTAATCACCAAATGCAGGTTATTTATTGTGACAACTGTATTGACATTACTCTCATGTGTTACTATGCCTAAAAATGTAAAAATGGTTAACCAGGAACAGCTGATTTGTGTGATCATGAACAAAGTGAACAAGATATGAGCTTCACATGAGAAAGTTTGATTAAGTGATTAAGGGCAATCAGTAGATGAGTCAAATAGAAATTGTTGTCAAACTTAGCATTTCACAGAAATATGTGGGTCACGTTATTGATGTTTTCTGTTTTATTAAAATATCCCTATTACAACTAAAGTTATCTAGATGGAGGCATCAATTGTCAATTTAGCATATTTATGTATAAAACAGCACCTTCCACCCAGATCACAAATTTCTCCAGGAAAATATTATTGACACAAAGAGATCAAGCAGTAGCTATATTCTTTCTCCCATAGATATCACCTAAGAGTGAAGACAATTACTAATGGCATCAACTTTACTAATATTGGTATTCTTTCACATTTCCCACCGAACAGCGTGAATGAAAATCTTACACCTTTGGGGTTTAAGTTACAGTCTTATTTACAGTCTTTCTTAGAGTCCACGGATTGTATGCATGCGTATATGTGACTAATTTCATGCTATAACTGTTGTCTTCTTCATCTCATGTGGCTCGACTTTCTTATTTTGTAACTGCTTGAAAAAAGATGATTTCTAAAAAGTTTGACCGTCCTGTCTAATGTTTGTCCACATCTTCTCATGCTTAAAGCAAATCTTTTACTGAACATCGAACAAGATCATTTTTAATTTCTGTTATACAAAGAATATTTTTTTAAGTTTCTTGTTTAATTGTTACATTTTTATCCTGCCTTTGTCCCAAGCAACTCAAAGTTCTGTACTATGTTTTCTTCTCCCAGTTTAATATTCCATTCACAGCAAAAACTCCGTGAACCAATAACTGATCAGAATGAGCTTCATTGATGAAAACAGACTTGAACCTAGATGACACTATAGCACATTAATTCTGTAAGGCTCATCTTCAAATGGAAAATCACCACGTTTTAATTTTAGGATAAACTCTGATATAGAATTTTAGATACCTCTATCTCACTTCTTTCAAACCCAAATCCGTGAATTCAGTAAACAGTTTTAGCCAAATAACGGTGGCTCCAGGAACTCTTCCATAAACAGAGATAATAAGTCTGAGCAATCTAACGGTGTTGTGAGAATTACTGCACATAATGGAACACTCAGAATACACTACATTTTTGTTACATATTGCACTGCACTCAGTGAGGTTGTGTCAGCATGGCTACTGTCCAGCAGTAGTGGAACAGATTCAAATTCAGAGTTTTGCACTTAGATCCCATTCAAATTAATTCTCTATTAAAGTATTGCACTTCAGATATGGCCCATATGGTTTTCCTCAATTATCAAGGAGGAAAGAAAGCAACAGTGCAGAATAGTGTGATTCTCTGAAAATTTCTCATCATTACTAAAAATGCATCGCTAACATCTAAAAGTGACAACTTCTCATTATGATTGATATCTTTATGTTGAGCGTCACTGAATAGTTTGAACTTGTACTTTTGTTGCCTTATTATAACTTAACACATAACACAATATGCTTAAAGAAGCAAGAAATGAAACATTTCCCAATGTTCATGTTTTGGAGAGCAGGTCATTGGAGGTGTAATGAAACTTACTCTTGTGATATAAGGCAGGGTGATCAGGTGAATAATACAACATTTCCTTATATATATTGCCTTCTGAAAGCTGTCAATATTTTCAGACCATGAAAATGAAAAGAAATATATTTTTCAAAAAGGGAAAAAGCTGTAACTCATTTCTCAACCTAGCATTAATTCAGAGAAAATCAATAATGAAATATTATCAATTATTTGAGGACAACTAGTTCCATCTTTACCTGTCTGCAGGCTATATTTCTTAAATGTTTTCTTACTCTGAAATTGGAGGAGGTGACTTCAGGCTTACTGTACATTCAAAATCCCCCCCCCAAAAAAAGAGTGATATATAACTTTTTTAAAGGGTGTGAATGATAAATCATGTGATCAATGGCATTTCCTACGAAAACAGTGAACATTTGTATTTGCCCTTTTAAGAGTTCTTTGAATACAAAGAACAGTAGGCATCAAGTACCTTAACATGTATAAAAAAAATAAAAATAGAACAAGACTTTTAAATACCATCTCTCTATGTATCATATATCAAAAGCCAAGAGGCATCTCAATTATAGTAAAGCGTGTCTTTCTGTCTACCTGTCTACCTGTCTACACCATCTATCCATCTGCCCTAAGAAAGTATATAAAAATGCAAAAGATTTAATAATACAAAGATTTGCTTTGAAAATACAAGTGACGAAGCTAAATACCACGCACGTACTGAGATGCTATTGTACTGCAAACCAGGTCACCTACCTGCGGGGCTGACTTTTGGTTTCCCTTTTTGAATGTCTCCTATGATGGAAATGCAAGCAATTCTCCAGTGTGCTCTGCTCTCTTGATCTGGAGCAAAGACTTCAAATTCTCACAACACTCTGTGGAGTTCAGTGGCAAAGATGTGCAAATGGCTACTTTGATTTGGTTAAATATCAAAAGTTACAGGCCCACTTAGGACAGAACTGTGAAGAGATGGGCAGGGTTTTTGCACTTACAACACTGCTGAAGGCAACTGGGAATGCTGCTGTGAACTAAGGCATCTCCTGGCCATCATCTTTGTCACAGATTTCAGACGCTAAGGTAGCTTTGCATTAGTGCAATAAGACAATGCCTGGGACATCCACAATAAATGGAGCCGTGGTGGTGTAGGGGTTTAATGCCTCTTAAAGTAATACCAGCTGCCTGCAATTAGTGCAGGTTTGACTCCCA
>JANHFR010008358.1:120847-131273 GCA_032468015.1 Mimophis mahfalensis | reverse complement strand
AGGACTTAATTACAATAAAAATTTAAAATTTGCCAATTAAAACCAACCCATTAAAATTAGTGTTTTATTAGGCCAGAGCAGCTTGTTCGAATAGCCAAGTTTTGAGGGCACAGCGGAAGGCTTGCAAATCAGGGGTGACCCGGATCTCCAGGGGCAACTCATTCCAGAGGGTGGGGGCCGTCACAGAGAAGGCTCTCCCCCTGGGTGCTGCCAGCTGACATTGTTTGGCCAATGGCACCTGAGGAGGCCAACTCTGGGAGACCGTACTGGCCGGTGGGAGGCTGTCGGTGGGAATAGGTTGTCCCGCAAGTACCCTGGTCCCAAGCCATGGAGCACTTTAAAGGTCATAACCAACACCTTGAATCACACCCAGAAGACCACCGGAAGCCAGTGCAAGCTGCGCAGGAGAGGCATAACATGGGAATGCCTGGGCACCCCATAAATAACCTGTGCGGCTGCACTCTGCACCAGTTGGAGCCTCTGGGTGCTCTTCAAGGGGAGCCCCATGTAGAAAGTGTTACAGTAGTCTAACCGGGAGATGACGAGGGCATGAGTGACTGTATGTAAGGCATCCCGGTCCAGAAAGGAACTCAACTAGCATATCAGGTGGACCTGATAGAAAGCTCCCCTGGCGACAGGTGTAAGATGATTCTCCAAAGACAGCTGCACATCCAGGAGGACACCCAAGTTGCGAGCCCTCTCTGTGGGGGTCAAGGTCTCTCCCCCAATTGTCAAGGATGGAATATATTGACCAAACCGGGATGCCAGAAACCACAGCCACTCAGTCTTGGATTGTGTCTGAGCCTGTTCATCCTCATCCAGATCCGTATGGCCGCCAGGCACCAGGACATCACTTCAACAGCATCATTGGGGTGGTTTGGGGTAGAGATTTAGAGCTGGGTATCATCAGCATACTGATGATACCGTACCCAAAACCATGGATGATCTTACCCAGTGGCTTCATATAAATGCTGAACAGAAGGGGTGAGAGGACTGACAAGTGAGCAGCCTCAGTGTTGATCTCTGCCCCCCTGTCAACACAAACTTCAAATGACCCAAGAGGTAGGAGGAGAACCACCATAAAATGGTGCCCCCCACTCTCAACCCCTCGAGTCATTGCAGCAGGATACCATGTTCTATGGTATCAAAAGTCGCTGAGACATCTAACAGGACTAGAACAGCCCCTGTCCCTAGCTGTAACCGGACCAGAAGCCTGACTGACACAGATCCAGATAGACAGCTTCCTCCACAACCTTTGCCACAAAGCGAAGGTTGGAGACTGGACGATAGTTAGCTAACACAGCTGGGTCCAGGTTCAGCTTCTTGAGGAGGGGTCTCACCACCGCCTCTTTCAGGGCAGGCACAAAAAACCCCTCACTCAAAGAAGAGTTAACAATCGCCTGGAGCCAGCCTCATGTGACCTCCAGGGAGGCCGAGACCAACCAGGAGGGACATGGGTCCAATAAACAAATGGCAGCATTAAGCCTACCTGCAATTCTGTCCACGTCATCGGGAGTCACAGGATCAAACTCTTCCCAGATCACATCCTCAAGACTAGCCTCCATCACCCCCTCAGAGTCCAGTCAGAGTCTAAGCCTACCCAAATCTGAGTGATTTTATCCTGCAGATGCTGGACAAACTCCTCAGCCTTGCCCTGCAAAGGATCCTCCCACACCCCCTCATTAAGCAGAGAGTGGGTCATTCTGAACAGGGTGGCCGAGGAATTATCTGCGGACACAATAAGAGTGGCAAAATGGGCACATTTTGCCACCTTTATCACCACTAAGTAAGACTTAGTACAAGTTCTTACTAGTCTCCAATCAGACTCGGATCTGCTGGCCCTGCAACCACTCTCTAGGCATCTTCTCCGGCACTTCATCTCCAGCAGCCCCTCAGTTAACCAAGGAGCTGCCTGAGTGTGGCATCGGGTCAGAGGCCGCAAAGGCATAACTCGCTCCAAGGCCCCTGCAGCAGCCCTATCCCAGGCCTCTACAAGGACCTTAGCAGAGCCATGTGCAAGGTCCTCAGGAATAAGCCCAAGCTCCATCTGGAACCTTTCTGGGTCCATCAGGCACCTGGGGCAGAGCCACTTGGTCAGTTCTGCCTCCCTGCGGCAGGGAGTGGTGGAACGAAAGTCAACCCCGAGGAGGAAATGATCAGACCATGACAGGGGTTGAATTGCTATATCTCCTATTCTTAGATCATTTACCCACTGTCCAGAGACGAAAACTAGATCAAGTGTGTGACCTCTGCTTAAGGCTGGGGTCTCGAATTAACTGAGTCAGGTCCATAGCCATCATAGAAGCCATGAACTCCTGAGCCAGCTCAGATGTCTTGCCGATAGAAGGCAGGCTGAAATCCCCCAAAACCATAAGTCTGGGAGAGTCAACTGCCAACCCAGCTATCATGTCGAGCAGCTCAGGCAGGGCCAATGACAGGCAGCAGGGAGACAGGTACATGATCAAAAGGCCCACCTGAACTCTAGATCTTATGTTTCCTTCTATCCAGCCAATGTTTCTCCAGGCCAAATATTGAATGCTAACTCAATCCTATGTCTTAATATAAATGCCACTGATTATTAATTTGTATATAAAATAAGGTTGCTAACTTTATTAATGAATAGTATCGGTTATCAGACCTTTAGCACAATGTTTATTATTTAGAAGAATGTTATCAATGTACTGCTTGGATTTTCACAGAAGCAGCCTTATCATTATTCAAAGTGAGACAGCGAAACAAACATCAGATTTAATTGTGTTAACCAGACTTCAAAACTATAATCTGTATACGACAGCTAATGCTTTCATTACTTATCAATTCACTTATAATTATGCTATACACTCCAAAAAAGTTAAGCACTTAGCAAATAAGAGTAGATTTTTCTTGACTGTTTACACATTGACTAAAAGTATAAATATAGACTTGGGAGAAAGAATAGATGTTTAGCTTTAATAATTAAGTATTATTACTGTGATTCTAGGCATTGCTTAGCTGCATTCCATATATTGCTGCCTGTCTGTTCCGATACTTGTTTATTGTATTAGTTAGTGGGTTGAATATTTTTTAACTTCCTTGTTATATTTTAGCCCCTTTTTTGCCCAAACAGAGTCAACAAAACACAGATAATGGAATTTTGTTTTCTTTGCTAATCCTCAAGATACTAGGAAAGGAAAATTTTGTGACATTTGTAAAAACCCAGTTAAGGTTGAGAGGTGAGCACATCTTGGATTACAACTTGGTTATTTTCAAATTAGTAGTTGGAAAAAAAAACCCATTACACTGACATCTATGTCTAAACACGGCTGTCACAGTTGCATGCAGATTGCTCTTGTTTTGAAGGGCACAGAAATCTGATAATAGCAAGAGTGATTAGAAACTGAAAGGATGAGATCAATCATGGAAATATATTTATTCCTTGAGTAGCTATTTTGATGCATAATTAGAAGTTCAATAAAACATAGAACAAATAGGGATCATTTTTTAATTCTCATTCCCAGATTAGAAATGACATTTTTATTTTGCATTGATATTCCAAATGATAATGTCATGCAATTTCAAGTCTGACCATTAAATGAGTGTCCTCCAGGATTGGGAATTTATTTTTATTTTCACTTCAGCAATTTGTCTATCCACTTTTGTGGCATTTTGGTTTAAGGTAATATAATTGGCAGGAGCATGGTGGCCTAGTGGTTAAGATGCTGGCCTTGTCAATGGGAAGATTGGCAGCTTGAGACCCAAGCACTGCAAGATGGGGTGAGCTCCTGTTCTTGCTCCAGCTCTTGCCAACCTAGCAGTTCAAAAGCATGCAAATGCAGGTAGATAAATAGGTACCACTTCAGTGGAAAGGTAACAGTGTTCTGTGCACCTTGGCATACAGTAGTCATGCTGGCCACATGAGCTCAGAAGCATCTTTGGACAAAGCTGGATCCCTTGGCTAGGAAATAGAGATGAGCATTACCCCCTAGAGTCAGATATGATTGGACAGGGGAAATATTTACCTTTTTGTTTTAATGTAATAACAGTGTGAAAGTCCATTGTATTTTGAGGAATGGAGTGACATCATTTCATTTCTCCATACTTTGAAAATGATAGAAGTTCAGAGTTTATTTTGAGTTATAATAATACTAAACTGCTTATTTTCCCTATTTCTGCTAAAAGATAAATTTTAACACAGCTATAGCATATTAGGGATGACCCAACCTTACTTAAGTTAACACTTGTTATTTGCACAGTTACCAAACAACTCCGGTGCTGTCTATTTGCATGACAAAAGGTGATACCATGCAATCATGATATGTAGACCACAGCTATCAAGTTTCTCGGATTGGCCGGGAAATCCCATTTTTTTCCTCTCCTTTTTGGCCTTGTCCTGTATTTTTCTTAAATTTCCCATATTTTCTCTGACTCTGAGGCACTCCCTCACACGCGCGCACGTGCACGCACTATTCCAAGTGGGGCGGAGGATTCCCGAAGCCAGATCAACGGAGCGCGCTGAGAGGAAGGGGACAGGGGAGGAGTTCCTCCCCTTCCTCCCTTTCCTCCCCTTCCTCCCCTTCCTCCCTGTTGCGGGAGGATTCCCAAAGCCCAGGTGATCTCAACGGTATGTGCTGGGGTCTGGGGAGGAAATTCTCCCTCCCTTTCCTCCTCTCCGGACCCCAGCGTGCTCCGTTGCAGGAGGATTGCCGAAGCCCAGGTGATCTCAACGGAGTGTGCTGGAGTCTGGGGAAGAAGGGGAGGAAATCCTCCCTCCCCTTCATCCTCTCCAGACCCCAGCATGCTTTGTTGAGATCACCTGGGCTTCAAGGAATCCTGGGGGATTCCTCCAAGCCCAGGTGAGCGGCGGAGGGACACAGGGGGTCAGAAGAGGAGGCAGCGGGGTGTCGGGCATTGGGTGAAGCTACCGGCATTTGGCGGTCTGTGGCGGCCTTGTGCACACATGCACGTGCATGCATGCACGTGTGGGGGGGGGCAGGGCATGCGTGAGGGGGGCCATGCCTTTCCCATATTTTAATATCTTCAACTTGACAGGTATGATGTAGACACAATCATGAAGTTTTGGTACCAAATATAAAGAATCAACCTCCTGGTACATAATTTGGTGAAAGATAGATATAAAAGAATATTGCCCTTTGAGAATGGAGTTTTAATACAGATCTAGTGTTGTCTACATTGTCCATTGTGTGGTCTCTAGTGTTCTAAGAGGATTCCTGATAGCTGAATGGGGAATCTATTTATGTAGATGTAATGCTGGGTGTTGTGTATATTGGCTTGTCTTACGATCTCCTTGCTATTTTCCACTGGGATCCCAATATTTGAAGGGATATTTTGCTTGGTATATTATGCTTTTGTATTTGCTTAAAACTGCTTCTAAAGTTAATAATAAAGTTTGACATTTCCTTACTTATTGGTGTGCTTATTATCTCTGGATCCTCAAAGAAGTAATCATTTGGCCATTGCCTCAGACTTGGCAATAAGAGATAATATTTACCTCCATATTTAAAGGACTGGGAATAATTTGAAGTGGTATGTGTGTGTGTGTATGTGTATGTGCATAACCTTTGGTTGTAGTAATTTCAGAACACTACGGAGAGACAGCCAGACATCCACAAGTTTATTCTAGATGTCTATTTAGAGTAGACATCTAGTATAACCCTTAGTGATATCTAGCTCCCTTTGTACATTCCATATAAAAAAAGGTTTCCTTGCATTGGCCAAAATGATTTGGAACCAATCTTAAGAGTGGAAAACTACTCAGTGAATTTAAAACAATGTACAATGCAATTTCTCTCAGGCCTTTCCAGAAAGCAAACATTCCACTTTTATGCATTTCAGATTTGCCCATTCCTTGATGTATCATTTTAATAAAGCATGGAGAAATTCAATGTATTGTAATATTTCCTCTCCCCACACTTTCCTACTGCTTTTTAGAATATGAATGGAAAATGGAAAGTTCAATAATTCATCAACAATATCTCTTCAGTGGTTATATTATTATTATTTTGCCAAGAAGTCTTCAGAAAAAGTGAGAATAATATTGGTGTGCATTGTGAGATCTTTCTTGGCCTGAGGAAAATCCCTTTAGGAAGAATAAAGTTTAATAAACAGAAATGTCTGAGAAACAACCAAACTCTTGATTTTGGGCAGATAACTATAGCTCCCCTGTTAGTTCTATTAAAGCTCATTTAATTGCCCAAATTTCTTTCTGGCATTCTTCTCCTCATGCCCAGCATCTCATTTCCATGGCTTCATTCTCCTTCTATGTCTTCTGTCTGATTGTTTCTGAGCAGTTAGAGCTACTCTGTGAAACCTAAAGTGTTTCCCACTTATGACTCTGTTCCTCTAACATCTATTTCAGTATTTACAGCTTTGGCCACCCTCCTTTGTCATCTGAGATGTCACTAGCATTTGGGGAAATAATTTATTGCTTTACGCAAGTGCATAAAATCAGCTTCAATAGCTCCCCATTAAATTGAGCAACGGAGCTCATTTTAGTCTTTCCTTCTCCCATCACAGACTTACAAGTTGATAGACTTTCCATTGTCATTAGTGAAGGACTTGGTGACCCAATGAGATTTTTGGTAGATCTTCTTCTATGCCTTCCTGAAAATCTTTAGCATCCTCACTATTCACCAAGCTTTAGGTATTACTTTTATTATATGGTCCTTGTTTTCTTAGCATGGGAAGAATGGGAATTTGGAATGCATGTGGGTCAGTGAGGGTCAGTGTCACATTCCTTTCCCCAGATTTGTACAATAATATCCAAATCCATCTAATGTTCAACCAATCTCCTTTGGCCAGGAAGATTAGCTTTTTCCATGCAGGCATATTCATACAACCGTTTCATGCTGAATCCTGCCCATTTGTACCACATGCCATGCTTTGTTCCCTGAGGAAGTTCCCTGAGGATGGGCTCCAGCATGAATCCAAAAGCTCAGAAGACTAAACCCCTGATCCCATGACTGATCCAGATTGGATTCTGCAACCTTATCCTGGGACACGTGTATTTGTCTTCATTCATGCCATCCCTTGTGTTTTAATACAATACAGTGATGTCTATAAGGGATGATGTACCTAAGCAAGTTATTCTGACAGATGTATATAAAGAAAGCAATTCTAATTTTACAAAACCCTGTATCAGTCTTTAGTTATTTTTGCTGAGTTCACAAAAAGGTAACATTTGAATAGTGGCAAATAAAATGCATGAATGGCTACACAATTATCCTGCCTTGTGTATGTCTTGTGATATGTCCTGGTTTGAAACAAAGCATGAAGTTTTCCAGAGTGTATTAACTTAGATGTTATTTAGAAGGATCTAGGACTCAATGGGTGTTCCATATCCAGAGGCATAACTTGCCACAGACATAGAGAATGTATAATGAGAGTGGGAGCTATTGTTTTCAGAACTTGTTTGAAGCCTCCTTGAGGGATTGGATTGACTTCTGTGGAAATAGGTTGTTTGATTATGGAATGTAAGTGTGATAGCCCCTTTATGAATGTTGAAATTGAAAGGATGGAACTTCATGTTGTGATTCTACCAACCTTAGCCAGGTTTGCCCAGAAGCCATAAGTAAAAAGGCAGAGATATGGCAAGACAATATATTCAGCTGCGTACAGTTGCTTCTCCAATTCAGAATAAATTTGGGAAGATTTAGAGTGGAAGAGGTATATCATGGTATATATCTCTGTCACTTTTTATACAATGTTGAGGACTTGTATAGGAGTTATTGATGACAGTTTCTTGGAATTATGAACCCCAAATAAACAAGAATATTGTGGACCAGGGAATATTTGAATTCAACCCACACCAACCCACTTCAGATATCTTTATATTCCCTTTCAACAAACAGAGCAAAGATTGGCAAGAGGTTTGACAGAATTCTAAACTTTACTCTACTTCCAACTTTCCATTTTGATTTTGCTTTCTATTTACAGAATTTTAACATGCGATGCTACATTCTTCTCAGTTCTTTTATTCTTTCCCTTTATAGTTTGTCATCTTTATATGCTAATGCCATAACAAGTTAGCACAGTTTTGTAGTTAGATTTAGGATCTTTAATAAAGAGCCCAATTTATAATCTGTCATACATTTTCAGAGCAATAAAGCTATAACAAATTTGAGTAATTTATTCTTGTTGTATTGCTTGTTTTGTGATTATAAGCTACTGAGTTTATAAGGGATAAGCTACTGAGCTACTAAGACAAGCCCTTGAATTTTGCTGTATGCATTTCAATAAAGATTTGATTGGTTGTAATTTTATTTTCAGCCATTCATCAAAAATTGTGACATGGTGTAGTTTAATCAGTCTGTCAAGTGAGTAAAGAATCTTAGTTAATTAATCCTCTTCAGCCAATCCAATTGGCCAATTCACCATTACTGCACAATAAGGCTGGGTGCCATACTGGCTCAGTGGTTAAGACACTGGGCTTGTCACCTGGAAAGCCAGCAGCCCAGGTTTGAGACCAGAGCACCACAGCATTGGGTAAGCTGCTGTCATTGCATAAGCTCCTGCCAACCTAATAGTTCGAAAGCATGCAAATGCGAGTCAATAAATAGATACCACTTTGATGCGAGGGTAACAGTGCTCTGTGATGTCATGCTGGCTACATATCATGGGAAGTATCTTCAGACGGTGCTGGCTCAGAGAAACATAGATTGAACTCTGTTCCCTAGGATCAACAATGATTAGTGGAGTAAAATCCTCCTGGACTCCTTATCTTACCCAATAATAGGATATTGTATTCAACACCTTAAAAATTCAATATTAGTTTTTCAAATAATAGCAGAAGTGTTTTTAGTTTCATAAATTATTTACGAATTGCTTTTTAATATTCTGTCTATCAATGTCTATTTTAGAAATAGGTCAGAAACCAAAAGATTTCAAAAAGACTAGACTCAAAGACAAAATCTGCTTAATATCTAGATATAATTTTATTTTAGTTGATGATTAATTTACAAGTTATGGTTGCAGTGCATCACTTGACTATAATCATATAAGTGAATGAAATTGAATGGTACATTTTGACTAAAGGTAATGGTATGTTATCAACATGGGATCAGTATAACAGTATTGGTGCATTATGGTGTGTTACTTTTTACTCTTGTGAACTGACTTCCTGATTCTTTTAACTCTTTCCATGCTCTTTTAGTTTCTCAACATCTCCCCTTTTCCCCCCTTCCTCAGTGCATTAATCCACCATTCTTCCAACTTGGTGTCCTGTAGCTCAGTCTAGAAGCTTTCATAGTAGATTGACTTCCCAAATCATTTATCAAGTCAGATGTCGGATCTCCTTATTTCTTTTTTATGTTCACTTTGTGAGCTTGCCATGTGTCTCATTTTATTTTTAAGTCACCTGTCATCAGTTTAATCTATTACACATTTTTTTAGATTTATTTCTTTTAAGAGCACTGGGAAGTTTTCATTGGGATTTCCCTTCTTTTGATTGGCTGAAATGAAATAGAGTGATAAAGCTAAAGCTACCCAATATATTTCCATGAATAGTTGTGGATTTGAATTGGACCACCTAGTCCTGGTCCAACAATTTAACCTCTACTCTATCATTGTTTCTTCTTTAGTCTTTCATTTCTTTTTTGGTGTTTATAATTTTAATTATTGTTACTGTAGAAAAACTGAAATCTTCGCTTCTTTTGTCTCTACTATATTGTTCTTGTTCTGTTTTTATTATAGATTCAGCTTAGCTGTTTTAAACTCATTTGTCTTTCTCAACTCTGTTTTAATGTGATTGTTATCATCTTCATGCTAGTATTCATTCTGCAGAAAACCTTGAATATAAAGCTCTTTTCAAATTATTCTAATTATGAGGAGATTTTTGATCTCCTGCACTTTCTTAGAAAAACATTTTTCCTTCTTTCCTCATATTCATTTCTTAATTGCCTATGGAATTTATATATGAAAGATCTAGAAACTGGTTCTGTTGACCAATGTCACAACATAGCTTTGCATTTGCATCCACCCTTATTTGTTATTAAAGCAGCTTAAGCATATCCATCCAGCAGCAGTGACAAGATAACTGCTAGAGGCTGTGACTTTAGCAACCTTAGAAGAAATCCCATTTCAAAATAATGAAGTGTTCTTGCTTCTTGCTTTACATACAGTTGTTCCTGCAAGGCAGTGGAAAATGTGATGCACACCCCTTGATTTGGCAAACAGGAAATGAAGCTCATTGTGATAACATTCACTGCATACAAACAGCTCAAAGCTTTAGCAATGGTTCCCAATTTACCTTCCTCACTTTTAAACAAAAATGGCAGGGAACCCTTCAGTATGTCAAGCAGTAGCTTCTCTAATATTCCCCATGGCTTTTTACAGGGGTGGGTTTCTACCGGTTTGCACCTATTTGCTAGAACCAGTTGTTAACTTTCTAAGCAGTTCGGAGAACTGGTTGTTAGAAGAAATCTCCTTTTGT
>JANHFR010008358.1:6634-18748 GCA_032468015.1 Mimophis mahfalensis | reverse complement strand
CAGATCTACTGCATAAGTCTTTTGGAAATAATTTGTTTTTATTTACTCTTTTTTTTTTCTTTTTCACTAACAATTGTTTATAACACAAAGTTGCCTGATTTCAGGATGCAATTACGGTATCTCCTAGATCAGTGGTTCTCAACCTGTGGGTTGTGACCCCTTTGGGGGTCGAACAATCCTATCACAGGGGTCGCCTAAGACCATTGGAAAACACATATTTGCGCCAACCCTATCAAATACAAATGGTACAAATACGACTGGGGGTCACCACAACATGAGGAACTGTATTAAAGTGGCATTAGGAAGGTTGAGAACCACTGTTAGATGCTAGTAAATATAAATTAAATGCAGTTCAACCAAAGAGATTATTTATTTATTTTCATGTTGCCATTTAGTTTCTAAACACTCTATGCTGGTTTATCTGAAGCCTAGATCTTTCTTACATTTAATGTTCGGCAACAAATTTCATGCACAAGTAAATATATCTTTCTAGCTAGCTTCCAATACTCTTAACACACTGGAGAGAAAAAAACCTTTTATCTTCTATTTTCATATTCAATTTGTTTCTTATTTTTAGAATTACAGAGCTGACAGCTGGACTGTTATTCAGGATTGGGACCAGCTACTTGCCCTGTGTTGCTGATTAAGAATCTCCATTTTAAAATTTTGCAGAATGCCCTTAAATATCCACAGCATTCTGGGAGAAGTAAATGGCATTCTGAATATGAACTCCATTTATACTTTGTGCAACCACTTGAAATAATATTACTGGTTCTGGATATATACTGGGAAATTTAAAATGGAGGCTTAAAACTGACTGCCTATGCTGGCAGGTGAACAAATAAATATTGGAGGAAAACATTAACATACAGATCGACTTACAACCACAATTGAGCCCCAAATTTCCATTGCCAAGGAATCCAGTTGTTAAATGCATTTTGCCCCATTTTACAACCTTTCTCGATATAGTTCTTAAGTGAATCACTGCAGTTAAGTTAGTAACATGGCTGTAAAGTGAATATGGCTTCCCCATTGACTTTGATCACATGACCCTAAGATAGTGCAAATATTATAAATACATGCCAATTGCCAAGCATCTGAATTTTGATCATGTGACCATGGGGATGTAAATGTGAAAATGGTCATAAGTCACTTTCTTTTCAATGCTGTTGCGACTTTGAACAGTCACTAAGTGAATGACTGCAAGTCAAGGATCACCTGTACCCATGCAGATGTTTTTCTTTTTAAATGGCTATTTCTGCTCCAGCCTTTGATATTGCTTTTGCTGAAACAAGCCACCTTTTCCCTCTCTTGTCCCAAATATATTTGTTTGTCCAATGATAATGGCAATTCCTGCGGCGATATCATTCAGTGCTTGACTATAGCTCTAAGTAGTCTGCTTTACATCACTTGAGGAGCTGGAGAGAATTTTGAAAAGGATTTTTATTAATGCAGAGTAAACTGTCAAAGCAAATTCTGACTCACCTATCTAAATAAAGATATTGCTTGGCGTTGTGGCTTTTATGCAGTACTTGGACACACATGCTGTTGAGGATATGCAGTTTAGAGCCCTCCCAGGCTAGTCCATGTACCATGGATCAGCAGGCAACTCAGTTTTTAACTTGTGAGTCAGGCCCCCTCTTCCTCTCCCAGCCGCACTTCCTCCTAGGAAGGTCACCTTTGATGGGGACCTGGAGAAACTGTGTTTCTTTCTGAATCAAGTGTGGGCTGATATAGATTACCATATGGCTGACTACCCCAGTGACCAAGAGATGGTCCAGGCAGTGACAGCAAATCTGGAAGGGGAGGCAGTGGGATCTATTAGAGTTGATTTAATGTCAGCATTCTGAGTAACGTACCCATTGAAAGCAGAACTCTGAGGCAGGTGTATTCCTCATAGGACATGTTTATTGGATACATCATATCAGCACAGCTGGTGATAACCGACGCTAACAATTTCCATGATTTTCACCTAATTAAAAGAGTAAAACTTCCCCCTCCCAGGTGTCACTGGTCATATTGTCCAATGATGGAAGGCAGGTTCTTCTGTTCTTTCAATGGCCACCTGTTTCAATGACCTTGGTTCCCACAGAAAAACGTTTTTATTTTGACTGTAGCCGGACTATCTTCCCTTCCCTCTCAGGCTTTGTGGCAACTATGAGGCAGTGCAAGATGGCTTCAGCTAGGTTTGCTTCAGAGTTGACAGTGGGTAGTCATTATATACTTAAAATGCAATCCTATTTCTGTCTGATCCACAACAATTTTCCCAGTTTTATGCAGTTTACCCCTCCCAGGAACTTGTGTGGTGGAATTGTGGTAGGTCATTTTATATTGACAATTGAGGTAGTCCATCTCTGGAGTACTTTTACTTTTACTTTTATGACTTTTATTGCCACATTTGTAAGTGAATCACCGCAGTTATTAAATTAGTGACACAGTTATTAAGTGAATCTGGTTTCTCCATTGACTTTGCTTGTCACAAGGTCACAAAAGGGGATCACATGACCCCAGGAACCTGAAATCATCATAAATGTGTCAATTGTCAAACATCTGAATCGAAATCATGTGACCATGGGGATGCTACAACGGACGTAAGTGTGAAAAATGGTCATAAGTCACTTTTTTCAGTGCCATTGTAGCGTTTAACACTCAGTAAATGAACTGTTTTAAGACAACTGTTTTATGTGTAGCCTGACTTTGACTATTTGACTGATACCCAATCAAAAGGAAGAGATGAGCGAGTATGATTGTACGTGTGTAGTAGAGAGTTATCGTATAATGACTGGAGAAGAAAAGAAGAGGTATTTGCCACATTCTTGCAGAATTTTAATGATTTATGGCAGCAGGTTCCTACAGAAATCTGATGATGAACATAATCTTTGGAGTGTAAAATCTATTAATATTCACATTATACCAGGGTATACAATATATCCAGATTATACAGTATGTTCATGTAAACCATTTTACATCATAGCATCTGTTACACTGAAACTAAATTCTGAATAATGTTACTATCCTGAAATTTATCACTGCTAAAAATGAAATTAGATAATTAGATCACATCAAAATAAAATCATGGAATATATAGGGTTTTGGAAAATATTGAAGGTTACATACTGGCCTCTTACACATCCATAAAACCTGCTCCTTTCTGAATGGCACTCATGTATATGTAGTGATGGTTAGAAGAATGTACCCATCCCTTTATTAATTATGTAAAGGGAGATAAATTAATGAACTCTTTTTATTGGGACTCATACTCACATAAAGGAAAAGATTGACTGACTCATAAAAAATATCCAAAGGATTAATGGTCCTTTAAAGTTCTGTGTAACACCTCTTGGATGAACAGACTATCCAAAAAAAAGAAAAGAAAAGAAAAAAAGAAAAAAAAAGAAAAGAAAAGAAAAAAAGAAAGAAAAGAAAAGCAAAGAAAAAGCCCGTTGCTAAGAAACAAAAACTATAATGTGTCATGTTAATGTATTTTCTATTAAATAAAGAGGTTGATTAACGAATAGACACACTAGATAATGAACCATGCAACATCTGTTTCACATCATTCTTAGAACAGCCCCGTTGTCTTTTTTTTTTTTTAAAGAGAACTGGATTTTAAAAATTTAAATATCTTCTTGTTGATGATGATGGTGATGAAAGGCTCATGGTAAAGTGAAACCTTGGTTTATGACCACAATTGGTTCCTTAACTTTGGTTGTGAACTAAGTTGGTTGTGAACTGAAATAAATTTTCCCATTGGGTTGTATGGAAATATGATTGATCTATTCCAGACCCCTATGAACTCTATTGTTTTTTATTTTTTATATTTTGAAGCACACAAATACAGTACTGTAGTTAAATATGCCACAGAACACACAGTGTAACAGTAAAATCCTTTCATACAAACACTGAGAAAACCATGAATAACAGAGAAAACGGTTCAGTTGGTCGATTCTGAGCGAGAGAGAGTTTGCTGTTTTGTGGGAGAGTCTGCCTTCGCGATGGAAGGAAGTTTTCCTTCAGGTGTTTTCTCTCTTGCGATTTCTTTGTCCTCAGGAAGTTTGGTTGTGAACTGAGGATTTACTTGTGAACCAAATCATTTACCCGATTTTTTGGTTGTGGACCGAATTGGTTGTGAACCAAAGTGTTTGTGAACTGAGGTTCCACTGTAGACAGCCTGTAGCATTTTTCCCTCCATTTTTGTAATGGTATCCTCATTTGACTAAATGTGAACAAATTAAGAATTCTGCAGTTTGTGCTGGCTGTATAAAGGCTAGTTTACATAGCCAAAAAAAAAACAACCAACAACCCAAAAACCACCCAAACTGGAGAAAATAATGGTCAAATGCCAGTATGTATTGCATCAAATGTGACCACATAAAAACCATGCCTTCAGTATAGTGAATTGTAGCATGCAGTCTGCAAAACAGTTTAAATTTATTTACATACCCACCTAGGTCCTAGGAGAACTTGTTTTCAAGATATCCAAAACGGATGAGATAAACTGATTTTCTTTCAGTGGAAGCTGAACTATAAAAGTAGTCCTATTTATTTAGTTACAGTGGGACTCAAAAAAAAAAAGGACTTATGAACATTTTTCACACATATGATCATTGCAGCAGTCCTTGGACATATAATCAAAATTCAGATGATTGCCAATTGGCATGTATTTATGACAGTTGCAATGTCCTGGAGGGTCATGTGATCATTTTCTTGTGACAATGGGGAAGCCAGATTCACTTAACAATCATGTCACTAATGTAACAACGACAATGATTCATTTAAAAACGTCACTTGACAACTCTTTTGCTTAGTAACAGAAATTTTGGGCTCAGTTGTGTCATAAGTCAAAGACTACCTGTACAAGGAGTCAACTGCTAACATGCAGCAGCACAAGAATAATCCAGAAATATTGATAGATTATTAAAGAATCATTTTTCCTTGATATTTTCTAAAGAGTTTTTAAAAGTGCACAATAAAGGACAGATGTACTGGAGTAGTGGATTTATTGATTTATTAAATTTACATGCTACCCATCTCTCCGATAAGGTCACTCTGGACAGTTTACAAAAAGGATTAAAGGATTAAAGTGTTGGACTAGGAATAAGGAGACCCAGGTTCAAAATCTCCCCTCTGTTTGCTGCCTCTGTCAGCTCATCCTATTTCACCAAAATATATCATTGTAGGAAAAATCGGAGGATGGAATGCTATGTATGACACCTTGAGATTCTAGGAGAACAATGGGGTATAGAACTAACCCAAAGATACATAGAAAATAAACTGAGTAATTCCACTTCCAGGGCCAGTTTTGAATATTGAGAATCAATGGAAATGTAAAAAGCTACAGCCTGAATATACTGCCCCACCCACTAAATCAAGAGTAAATTCTGTCTAGATAGGAGACAAGGAGTACACTTGTTTAATGACATGAACTAGTGTTCATATAAAGTTAGATAATAGGTTTGATAGGTGGCGGTATCCCCTGGAAATTGTTTCTGCATGTAGACTGCTTCTCACCAGCAATTTATTATTCCTTTCTAACAATTTTGTTGGGTAATTTTCACATATGGGTGAGTTGAAACAAATGCCTCTTTAGTGTGATATGTAATTACAGGGTAGACATTTTCCAGGTAGCTGATGTTTTGAGATGTCACACCAAGCTGACAGGCTTAAGCACAGAAAAGAAGAGCTGGAATTAATTGCTTAGAAATTAAGCACTTGAAAACACTTTGCCTTGTCCCAAACTTTGATTGGGATTAATACATAATCTTATCCACTACTGTTGAATTTACCAATGATTGGTGATAACAGTTGAAATATGAAAAGAAACAATCAATGAAGCATTTAATGTCTGTGTATTGGGTCTGTACTGTATGTATGTGATTTCTGATGCATGTATAAGGAACAAAATATTTCTTGGAATTAGTCTGCCGCTAAGGAGATTTTACATTATGTAAATTGTGGCCCTTACACAATCAGGATAAAAATACTGGAACCTCAAATGCAGTGTTATTGTTATAGCTGTGCTCAGCATTTGTGGCACATTGTTGTCATTCTCCAGTCACTTATGCTGATCTGGATTGCACAATATACTCAGTCGTATTTATTTTATTTACACGAGGTGCATTAGCTGTGAGTTGGCTTCCAAGTGCAATTCAAGGTGCTGGTTATCACCGATAATGCCCCGTTTAGCTTAGGGCTTGGATATCTGAGATACTGCTCATCTCCAATTGTTTCCCCCCCCCCTGCATATTCCCCACATAAGTATACTTAAGGAGAGTACATGCACACCAGGTCCCCTCCATTAAACATTGCCATCCCATGAGACTTAGGGTGTGTGCAGTGGTGGGATTCAGTTTTTTTTTACTGCCGGTTCTGTGGGTGTGGCTTAGTGGGCGTGGCTATGCTGTTGGCCAGTCAAGAGGCGGTATTTGCCAGTGTTGGCCTGCATTATCTGTTGTGGCTCCCAGCCTATGGAACAGAGATAAGGGCAGTGCAATCTCTCCTGGGATTCCAGAAAGCTTTGAAAGCCCGCCTTTGCTCCCGGACTTGGGGTTAATGTTTATGATTGGTTTAATGACTGCTGTTTTGTTTTCAGTTTTTTTTGCTATTACACTATTTTAGTCTGGGCAATCTGCGTGACTTAATGTTCTTTAGCTGATTTTATATTTTATATACTGGCAATGCTTGACTTACAGCCACAATTGAGCCCAACATTTCTGTTGCTAAGCAAGATAGTGTCACCTTTAGAAGCCATTTTTCTTAGAAGCTTCCACGCTGCCACATTTTAGTGCCTGGGAAATTGGGAGGAGGGATTTTAGACAGAGGTGAACATTTAGACATAACAACATTCTTCTTCTGAGTCAAGGCTGTGCATCCTTGAGAGGAGTGGTTGAAGGAATATCTCCAGTTCAGATGACCGGTGATTGGACCATATGAGGGACTGATGGATGCAGGGGATGGGTTTTGGATTTCAGTTATGAAGGGAAAACCAAGAACTTTCAGATTCAGGTTTTCCCAGATGTGCCAACATGACTTTTCTAAACAAATTCTTACTTGGATGAACTTTGTCTCTGAGTGCTGAATGGATATGGGGAAGTTTCTTTGGAACACTGACAGATAGTTGTTAAGTGAGTTTTGCCCCATTTTATGACCATTTTTTGCCACAGTTGTTAAGTGAATCACAACAGATGTTGAGTTAGTAATACTGTTAAGTGAATCTGGCTTCCCCATTGACTTTGCTTATCAGAAGGTTGCAAAAGATGATCACATAACCCCAGGACACTGCAACCATCATAAATGCATGCCAGTGGCCAAGTGTCCAAATTCTGATTCATGTGGCCTTGGGACTATTGCAACAGTCATAAATGTGGAAACCAGTCATAAGTCACTTTTTTCAGTGCCATTGTAATTAACAAATGGTTGCAAGTCAAGGACTACCTGTAGTTTTGCATGCCATCCAGGCTGGAATTGGATAGCCAATAAATTTAAATAAATACATATTTAATAAATTTAAATAAACACATATTTAATGAATTTAAATATACATATTTAATAAATTTAAATATTTAGATATAAATAAATAATATATACAGTATATATGAGTCCTCCGGGAGAAGGGCGGTATAAAAATCCAAACAAACAAACAAATAAATATTGAATTCAATGAATGTACCCTCTTTTTTGTAAGAGAAAATATGGTGAGAGAACTAAAGATTCAACAAGTTTCACTTTACCAGTGATCTTAATTGAAAAACAAAATCATGTGGGACTGGAAGGACCACACAGACAGGGATCTTTTATTTTTTTTTCTTTTGCACAAGTAATTTGATAGTGGCTGGAATACTACTGAATGTAGACCTTCAACTGCATTGCAGTCTTCCTTGCAGGGTGGATCTGAGCTGAATCTGATAATGCTCATGATGGTACTTGTATGATAGTGTTAGTATGTTCAAGGAGTGAAAAAGAGAATTCAGTTGATGTCCAAATCTTTCCTATATTACTAAAGCTAGCATGTGGGACAAATATAATCTCTCATCATGTTAGTATTAGGACAGCATTTTCATTTTATGAGTTTCTGTCTCCTCAATCTGTCCTTGAAGACCTATAAGATAATAGAAATCAGGGCTTAATATTGAATAATCATGTTTTCTTCAGAGGGATTTGAAATAATTTTCAAAGGTTAGACTATGTTCCTAACCCTTTTGTCTGCCTTTCTTTTTGTTTCCACTGTATTTTGATTTGATAACATTCAGATATGAATTCTATTTGGTCCGTATACTTCTGTGATAACGTTTACTCAGAATACAACTAACTCCCACAATTGTGCTGCTGTTTGTCTTGTTTATGATCTTTCTTGCCAGAAAAATGCTTTCAAATGTAAACGAGTCACTTAGCTCAATATTGTTTGCTGTATCTGGCAGTGGCAGGTTTTGATAATTATAGGAAATGAAACTCAGCCAAGAGCCAACCAAGATTTAAAGGTGGCATGATTCAATATGGATTAGTAATTCAAGTCTCAAAGATGAGAAGGTGAGTTTGAACCAATTCAAGATTCAGTTGTGACTAAAGGGAAAGGGAAAGGTTACCCTTGCACATCCATGCTAGTCATTCCCAACTCTAGGGGGCAGTGCTCATCTCCGTTTCAAAGCTGAAGAACCAGCACTGTCCGAAGATGTCTCCGTGGTCATGTGGCCGGCATGATTAAACACCAAAGACGCACGGAACACTGTTACTTTCCCACCAAAGGTGGTCCCTATTTTTGTACTTGCATTTTTACATGCTTTTGAGCTGCTAGATTGACAGAATCTGGGACAAGTAACAGGAGCTCAGTCCATTACGCAGTGCTCGGGATTCGAACCGCTGAATTGCTGACCTGTCTGATTGACAAGCTCAGCATCTTAGCCACTGAGCCACTCTGTCCCTATATGTGACTCTAGGTGACAGCAAAAGCACTAGCAATAGCACTTAGACTTATATACCGCTTCATAGTGCTTTACAGCATATTACCCCCAGGAATCTGGGTCCTTGTTTTACTGACACTGAAAGGATGAAAGGATGAGTCCACCTTGAGCCGGTCAGCATCAAACTCCTGGCACTGGGCAGAGTTAGCCTGCAATACTGCACCACTGCACCACTGCACCACCAGGGTTCATGGTAATGAGATGTCAAAATATCATCAGCTACCTCATTTTTTGCCTGCATGGGAGAAAAATAGAGGAGATCATAGGTGTTTAGAAGGATAATCCCAATAGTTTCACCACAATATTTTTTGTAATATGACACCTTTACTGCTTTCAGGATAGATGAAATACAGGGTAGACACAACTAAGGCATGATTCAAGTAGCTTATAAAACTAGACAGATATCTCTGTATCTCTCCAGAACAGCCACTTATAAGCTAAAAGCCCATTAAAAAGTTGTGGTGAAACAGTTTAGAAATGGCTTTAAACATAATAAAAGTTTTAAAAAGAACACCCCTTAAAAAAAACTCAAAAAACCTACGGTCCTTTAAAACTAACTTTTCATTAAAGATCCTCTTTATGATCTTCTGAGCACTTTGTCTTCTGGGTTGTCAGGTTTGTTGGAATGGCTTGTAGACAAGATTCGCTTGTTTTGTTAATAACCCACTATGTCTTGCAACAGTTTAAATACCTGAGAAATACCTTGTTATTACTATTGTACCCGTAATACCAAATAATGTTAAAGTCCATATGATATACAGAATAGTCTAATTGCAAGCGTACTGCCTCAGAACCATGGCTAACAGAGAATTCACTTACTACAAGAAGAGGAAAAATTTAAACAATACTCAAAATGCAGGATTTTTAAATAAAAACTGTGGAGTGGGAAGTATGAAAGGCAAAACTGAAAGAGGCAACTGAAAAACTGAAGATTGTCCTGACCTATTTTGAAGGCATATACCACGGATCAGACAAACACGCTGAGAGTTAAAGAAAAAGGATAAAAGAATATGGATTTAAGGAATGGCGGAGGTTGGGAGAAGAAAGAGCAAGCAAGGTGTAAGAAAAATAAATCTGTGTTTCTCTTTCCCTTCAAACATCTCTCCTGAATTAATTCTGGCAGAGTGAGTCACAAACTTCAGAGCAGCATTTTCCCAGGCAGGCATTCACTGGCTGGCTACTCATGTTAGTTTCAGAAAGTCCATCACACCACACTTTCTCTCTTCAGCTTTGTTTCTGTAAAGAAGGCTGCTGCCTGAGATTCTGCATAGCCAGAAAGTCTACTGAATTTCAAGATTTCTTTCAAAGGCTCAGAGCTGATATCATTTCAAAACAACAACAACAAAAAATCCCCCCTGCATTCTGAAGGCTAAGTCCACCTCATCTCCATGAAATCACCCTTTCAGAGCTTAGCAGAGCTCAGATGTTTCCTGAAGCTGCTGAATATGAAAGATCCATTTTAAAAGGCAAGAAGCCCTAGAAATTAAATTTAGTTCCTTTAAAGGCTAGGACCATGGTGGCACACAGAGCCCCCTCTGTGGGCATCTGCGCCGTCACTCCAGCTCAACTCCACCATGCATGGACATGTGCCTTCTGCTGGCCAGCTGGCCTTTGGGTCTCTGCCATGCATGCAGAGGGTCTCTGCCATGCATGCAGAGGGTGCATATGGGGCCAGGCACACATGTGTGGGAGCATGCATGCATGGGGTGCCTGCAAATGCACACCATGCATGCATGTACAGGGGGCATGCACTTTGCATTTTGGGTATGTGCATGCACTTTGGGCACTCGGTGCCTAAAAGGTTCGCCATCACTGGGCTAGGATAACATTTTCAAAGTAGTGGTGGACAAGCCGTAGCCTGTTGGCTGCAATGATTCCCACAGTATCTGAGCATTCTTCAATTCGCATGGCTGACATTTCAACAGTGCACCTGGAATGTAGATTCCTGGGGTTTGCCCTGAGTTTTGAAAAATATATTTCTAAACCTTTCAGATGAGAGCTTAATCTTTCATTTTGTAAATAGGTTTTATTTTACAAAAGTGTCTTCTGGATTCCACCCACATTTGTGCCACAATCCCACCCATCGGTGGAATCTTGCCCCTGATCGCCAAAGCTTCAGTTTTACTCTTGGATCAGGACACACAGCCCCATCCTTCTTTTAATTATCCCCAACCTTATTTTGATAATTAACTTCCTAAAAAGCCGGAGCAGCTTGAAGGAGAGAATTATATAAGGCACTTTGTACTGGGGAGGCATTTATCTCATCAAGGCACAGGGGCACGGTTTTTGGTACTTGGCAAAATATTTTGTGTGGCTGTCTTGACAGCCTCTTTTGGCACAGCCGATAGTTGGAAAACAGATCTGTAGAAAGCCTGTTTTGGCTCTTGGATATGCGAGAGGAAGCAGTAGTTGGAGTTGGATGCAAAGCAAAACAACATGGCTGTTAGATATTCAAATTATTTCAGCAGGAAAACCTGGCCAGCCCATTGGTTAATGGGCTGGGCTAGAAGGTATAAAAGGAGCAGAGTTTCCCCAGCCGTTTGCTGGGTTCTCACTATGCATTAAAGAGTTGTTGTGTTGAATCACTCTTGGCTTCCTGAGTCCTCATTCTTCGGATCTAGCAATGGCAGCTTCGCTTCAGTCTGAAGAGATGGGAGTTTTCATTGCTTTGTGAAGCAGCTTTGAAGGATGCTTCACTCAAAATAACATCAAATTGAACCAATTCATCTTTGAAGCTTTGCCTTGGTCTAGATGAGAAATAATTATTTAAGTGAGCTTTTGCACTGCCACCTATGATTTTCTGGAGTGGAAAAAGTCCAAATCAGAAAATGAACAAATCTGAAAATGCTTTGCCATTGTTTTCAATACCAGGTTCAATCTATTTCATCTCCCTACCAAATCAATCTTCAAGAAGAAAGAAAAACAGAAGGTTAGAGTAGCAGGTAATTTGATATCTTTTAATGATCTAGGATAATAGTTTATTCACGGAAGACCTTCTGAATGCTGCTGTTCCATTATTGAATAGTTGAAGTGGAATCCATTCCTGGAACAGAAAAGAATACACCTCCTGTTTGTTTGGTTTAAACTTCCTTCCTTCCTTCCTTCCTTCCTTCCTTCCTTCCTTCCTTCCTTCCTTCCTTCCTTCCTTCCTTCCTTC
>JANHFR010008352.1:3296-14304 GCA_032468015.1 Mimophis mahfalensis | reverse complement strand
AGAAAAGAAAAGAAAAGAAAAGAAAAGAAAAGAAAAGAAAAGAAAAGAAAAGAAAAGAAAAGAAAAGAAAAAGAAAATAGCAATAGTTCATATTTCTTAAATGACTGCCTATGTTTGTACTCTTTTAAAAGGCCTCCCTGGAAACATAACTATCACAACAACAACAAAAAGGCAGCATTTGTTCTGTGGTCAATCACCTAAAAGCAAGGATGCAACTTGCCTAGTCTAAAACAAAATGGATAGAGATAAGTAGTGCTTATGTGTTTGTGTGTATGTAACAAAAAGGGGAGTTCTAGGCAATGCCACACGAGGCAGTGAAAATGTGTTAACATTTGTTAGCTACCCCATAACAGAGCAAAAACAGATCTCAGGAAACACAGTATGTAACAGCAGGAAAAAATATTATTCCCTTTGTTGTTTCCAGCACTATTAATATTTCTATGATGCACATAATAAGTTATTGACATAAACACATATTAAGATTCTTCTTGTCACAGATGTTTTCTTCAAGTCTGTGATGTCACTGAACTACAAATCCTATAATCACAAACTAGTATGCTGGCTAGAGTCAGTGATCATGCTGTGATCACTTATCTAGAGGATGCCCATTGGAGTAAGTTGTGTTAAATGCCTGATAAATCAGTTAGAGGTACATTAATTACTTTATCTTGTAGCCATGGTGAAGCCCAACAGACCATATCCCCCTATGCTCTGTCTTTCACTGGTAATTTTTTGCTTACCTCCTTATCTAGCTTGGGGTAGCTGAGCAACAGAAATCTATTTTCTGTCATGGCAAAGGTTAAACAAGTTAGATTATTTTATAGCATGGAAATCAGGAAACCATGCTGGTGGAGCCTTAGCTACCTGAGGCTTATATTAATGGGTCAATAAAGCACCCCTTGGTGTAATACGTACTCTCTCACATCTTCAGGATCCATTTTATGGGAAGTTTTTTGTTATTTTTGTCAAACTGGAATGCAAATGGTAAGAAGGAGGATCAAATGGATTGATAATAGCTCAAAGCAACCAGGCTTTGATACAAACAACTGTAAGGTTTCTATAGAGACAGTGGAAAACTTTCACAACAGCACAAAATGTTTCTTACTAAATATACAACTCCAGCTATAGGAAGGAGATGCATATCCCATCTTTGCCCTGGAAGCCATAAGCGTTTGCATCCTACCACAACCACTTTTGTCACCCATTATCCACAACCTTCCTTAGCAAAGCTACTCAGACTCCAAAACAGATGAATGGTAGAAGAAATAACTACTGCATTTCAAAATATTGATTGAATTGATTTAAATCCTGTCTTTCATCCAAGAGCCCAAGGTTGCCCATGTCAAGGACTTTTATCAGTTTTGATGAGATCATGATCTTTCTCCATGAAAATGAAATAAAACGCAAGAGATAAAAGCTAGTAAAACAACTTTCACTAAGAAAATAAAGATGAATAGCATAAAAACCTAAATATCTAATAATAACTACATATTTATCTATTTTGCACAGACAGGCCTTCGGAGGTATCTGCTCTCACTGAAGTTCAATGGAAGAACAGAAAGAAGGGTGTGGCTTCTTGGGAAAGCAGAAACCCCATCCATGAGTAGAGCATAATATGTTTTGGCTAGTTTTACATTCTTCTGATAATTGTTAGGTTGGTTGCTATAATAACTTGCACTTGCAGTAAGAAACATTTTTAGTAGTGTTCATTTGAAATTCAGCTAACACATTGTTAGCCTAAACTCGGTACATAAATGGTGACAGCCCACATAGACCACTCCTCCAATCTTTCCACAACATCTGTGTAGCAGACGTTCAGCTAAGAGCGAGTGACTGACTAAAACTACTGAATGAGCTTTTATGGCTGAGGTGGACTTGTACATGAATTTCAACTCTTCTAGTCTGGACCTTAACCGTATCGTTGCATTGTTCTTTTAGTGTGTTTCATGTACGGTGAAGTTGGTTTACAGGAATCAGTCATTTATGTGTATAGGGAAAAGTTTGATTCTATGACCCTGTACATTTATGATCACCCTTCCTGCTTTTAAAAATGGGACACCTTGGTGTGTTTTGCTCTGCATGCTTTTCATAGCTCTTGACCTTATATTAGCTTCTGTCCATACAGAAGTTAAATATATAGATATATATCTGTATGGCTGACATTCGATTTGAACTTGACTCTGCCTGCTTCTCCTAACCTTTGCCCACTCTGCTATTAGTAGGTCAACTATTAGCTATTACTAGGTCAACTTCACTTTGGTGGAGAGATCCACATTTGAATTTACTGCCTTTTTACCCATGGCAATGGGAAGAAAGGATGAAGTCCAAATTTGAACTACATGGTCAGATTGTTTTCCCAGTCTGAATATTTAACAGGGACAGGAAGAGGGATGGGAATGGGTAGAGAGAATTCCTAGGCAATTGTATCATACCATGTGACTCTACTTGTTATTGCTCTTACTTTCTGTTACAGTTTTCATACTTTTCTATTGATTTTACATTATGTGTTTGCATGGTATATTCAGAAAGCTGCTTAAGGCATGTTTTCATTCATTATTTTAACCTATCAGTTTTGATTGGCAATACACACTTTAACTGTAAACCCCTTCATTATTTTTTTGAATGGAAAGCATTAGATAAATTATTTCAAGAGAGAAGAAAATGCACCACAGCATGACAGTTCTGGTCCTGTGATGGCACTGCCTGTGGCAGTACAGTCCCTTCAAAGGGGAAATTCCAACAACTATCCTTATTGTTCTGCAATGCAGGGCACTGAAAGACCCAAGCCAAGTTCCTGGTACAAATGAAGAAACTTTAGGGCATGGTTTTCCAATCTTTACAAATTTAAGAAATGTGGACTTCAACTCCCATAATTTCCCAGCTGGTATTCTGGTGAAGTTCATGAGTCCTGAAGTTGCCAGAGTTGCGATAGCCTTCTTTAGGGCTACCAAATTGGAGATTTGATTCCAAATTGCCAGGCTGGCTTGTAAAAATCTGTATGACCAGTGGATGGCAGCAAAATCCAAGTAATTTTCAATCTCTCTCTTTGCTGCCCTCTATTGGTCATGTAGATTTTCACAAGCCAGGCTGGTAACTTTAGCGTTTAGCGGGGAAGTAGGCAATATTTTATATTACATAATTGTATTTTTAATCCTTAGAATAGGGTACTTTCTTTGGAGAAAAGTTTTTTAAAAAAGAAACAAAAACCCTGTATGGTCTTCAGTTTCTCTATATTCTCTATATTTACAAGGAAGATTGCTATACCAATCCTAAAGAGGTTTACTTCAAACAAATGTGTGAATTTGGCATGCTTGTAATTTAATTTAATTTAATAATGGGATATATATGCCGCCCTATCTCCCGTGGGACTCAGGGTGGCTCACAACAATAAAACCATGGAATACATACAAAAGTTAAAAGTAGATTAAACTATCAATCCCATTAATTACAAATTTAAAGTAAAATGTAAGTTAAAACTAATAAAATCCTTTAACTGTGTCTATATGTTCATGAATTTTTTTATGCATAAGAAGAGGCTTCTCTGATAAATGTAGGACCTGGAAAATATTGATATCAATTGAAGTCAGAACATCAGAATTAAAATTATTGTAAAATATATCTATTTGTGGGCTGCTTTGTCTCCTCCTCTGTCCATACATATGTGCAAACCAGATTGGGAAATTGTTTTTTCAGAATTCCTGCTGGGTTCCTTCTGCCTCTGATCAACTTTACTTACCTGGCAGGGGAGATACCTTGATCACGAACTTTTTCTTTAAACAAAGTCTGACATTGTGTGCCTTCACCAGTTCTGGGACTCTAAGGAAATCTTTTTCTAACTCTTCCCCTGGAAATCCAATAAAAACAAGAGAATGACCACAGCTTGATTGGAATAGAAAAATAGATTGCAACAGGAAATTAGTATTAATATTTTTCAATTTGCTTTTTATTCTTTTGTTCACTTGTGTTCAATTCTTGGTCCTGGTCAAGTCCAGGACAAAGTTTTTTTTTCCAGAAATGGTTGCCATTGCCTACTTCCTAAGCCAGTGTTTCTCAACCTTGGCAGTTTGAAGATGCGTGGACTTCAACTCCAGAATTCCCCAGCCATTCTGGGAGTTGAAGTTGAAGTCCACGCATCTTCAAACAGCCAAGGTTGAGAAACACTGTCCTAAGCTAAGAGCAAGTGACTAGCCCAAGGTCACCCAGGTGGGTGGAACTAGAAATCAATCTAGCCTGATTCCTTCAACACTACACCAAACTGGGTTCCATTGACTCAGTATCTCTCTCCTTATCTGATCCTTCCTCTGACCTCCTAATTTCACTGTCCCATCACCCAAACAAGAGGAGGACACAGCTACCATATATTCTAAATCTGCAAAAATCCATAAAACCATTCTTTGTGGCCACTTATCTGCTTTCTAGATTTTGGCGACACATAAATGACAATCCTAACAACATTTGTCACTTTCTTTGAAGTTATGGCGATAACTTCTCCACTCTCTTGATTTTATTGCAATCACCAGTTTGCTGACTTTCCATAGAATCTTTACTCACGTATTCTTAGAAAATGTAAGACAATACCTCCAATTCTTCACTTCTCAATTTACCTCATTTGGGGTAAATACAAAATTGGTACAACTATAATAATGGATGTGATGAATACTCTGCCCACCCAGATAGCCAGAAGGTATAACTGTAAAACCAATTTGCCAAAGTCTGAATAATATAACTGTGTAGCATTTGGGGGTTATTTCCAAAAGGGTGGTTGGGAACGTAGACAGCTCTGAATATGCATCTATCTGCATGTCTTTAATGTACTGCCTTTCCCTCAGAAACTCTTCAAAACAACTTCCTGGCATTGAATCTGACATATCTGAGGGTCTGTCACAGAGAAGAGGGGGTTAACCTATTCTCCAAAGCACCTGAAGGCAGGAGAAGAAGTAGCAGATGGAAGCAAATTAAAGAGAGGTCCAATCTAGAATTAAGGAGACATTTCAGTGAGAACAATTAATCAGTAGAACAGCTTGCCTTCAGAAGTTGTGGATATTCTGTCACTGAGATTGGAAGAGATTGGACAACCATTTGTCTGGAATGGTGTAGGGCAGTGGTTCTCAACCTGTGGGTCGGGACCCCTTTGGGGGTCGAACGATCCTTTCACAGGGGTCGCCTAAGATAATCAGAAAACACGTATTTCAATACAAATACAGGTGTATATGAAAATAATTTTATGGTTGGTGGTCATCACAACATGAGGAACTGTATTAAAGGTCATGCCATTAGGAAGGTTGAGAACCACTGGTGTAGGGTCTCCTATACCCAATAACACCCATCCTCACCACCTGGAAACAGTTTTATTCCCTTCTGCATAAACATGATGAACTCCAAAGTGGACTTCTTCCATGGGGACTTTCCTAATGGACTTAGTTGAAGAAAGTGTTGGTTTTAATGAGCATTGTGCTGTTTTAAATATGTTTTTTATATTAATGTTCATTGCGGAGGAAGCATCGAAATTTCACTTGTTGTACTCAGCAGGAGTATCCCAAGTGTATTAACCACAGTGACAATAAAGTTCTATTCAATCAGGGTCTCCTGCTTGAGGAGGCGTTAGACTAGAAGATCTTCAAGATCTCTTGCAACTCTGGTGTTCTGCATTCTGTATATTGCACAACCCTCCTAAATACATTCCTTTCCTAACAAGCAAGGATAAATGTGGGGCTACAACTTGCCTATAAAGCAAAAGAGCTTCTGCTAATACATCCAATCTGTTATAGTGCTACAGTAGGTTATTCTAGTCCATTAACTTGGAGATAAAGGGATTTTCACAACTTAAACTATTCCTGTCATCAACATGACAGGATCCCTTTAGCCAGTGGGGTTTTTTTTTCTCTCTCTCACAGGTCTGAGGTTTCATTTTTCAGTTTTCAAGTATAGTCAGACTATTGAAAGGAAGTTTAATGATGGCTAGTTCCAACAGCCAACCCCCAACTGACAGCCCATTGAGAAATCAGCTGCTATTCTATACTAAACAAAGACTTGATTATGAACTGTCTAATAGTGCAACAGGAAAGTGTGAACCTATCCCACTATTTCTCAAGAAGCATCTACTTTTTCACACTTACGAGGCTAAGAAAAATAGTTCCAGGTGATTTTCACAAAAATCCTCTCATAAAAGTGGTTCCTTATGAAACTTAATGACAATTCTAATCTAGGCATATTGGTAGCATGGCAGCTCTCTCTCCCCCCTCGTTGTCTAGGAAACACATTCCCTTATATATTCTCTTTGGGTATTATAGTATTATAGAATGATTATCAAAATCTTCCTCTATCTAGAAAATGTATGTATTGAAAACAATCTCACTTCTTTAAAGTGTTCACAAGAAATCAATAGAAACGATGGAAGCTGCTGAACCTCATTAGTTTCAGTGGATTTCAGTCTAATAATCAGGCATAAAAGGCTCAATGATTACCCTAAATTTGCATCAAGTATTACAGCAACTTCTTTTTTTAAAAAAAAATCTTTATATGTTGATTTAGGCCATTAATTTTTAATGTTCCCTTCATGGGCTTTTTTTAAGCCTGTTTTATAATTGCCATAAATTGCTTTGGCATGGTGATGAGATCATCGGAATAAATAAATCACAATCAATCAATCATAGATTTGTAGATTACATAGCTTGGAAAAATCTTAGAGCTTGGGAAAAAGTCAGTCATTCAGCCCATGTCACTATTCAGTAAACTGCAGAGAGAGCCATTCAGCCTAAATCTGAAAACCTTTGGTGTTCTGAACAGACTATTTTATGGTATTCATCAACAGGATTGATTTGTGTAGCTGTGGTGGTGCAGCATGTAGAGTGCTGTATGTAGTACTTAGCTGCCAGCTGTCTGCAATTAGGCACTTCAAATCTCACCAGGCTCAAGGTTGACTCAGCCTTCCATCCTTCCAAGGTGGATAAAATGAAGACCTGAATTGTTGGGAGCAATATGCTGACTTTGTAAACCGCTTAGAGAGGGTTGAAAGCCCTGATAAGTGGTATATAAATCAAATGCCATTGCTATTGCTATTTTCATACATATTTTATATGTCTCCTAAGTTAAAGCTTGAATCTCCTTTCCTTTAATGCCACTCTTGTCCTTTTCTTGCTTTCACATTCAACAAACAGGTCTTTGAAATGGTACAGGGTTTCCTGTTTGAGCAGAGTGTTTAGAAGACCCCCAAGGTTTCTTCCAACTATTCTGTTCTTCTGATATTATTGCATGTAATGGACTATCCTTCCTCCCTCCCCTTTCTCTCCTCCCTCTCTCCCTCCAACACTCCCACCCCCAACCAAGCTACGCTTGTCTTAAGGGATATACAAAGTACAACAGTCATAGTAAACCACACAATTAAAACTCCAATGGAAATCAGAAACAACAACATAAAAATGATTTTTAAAAACCTGGTACAATAATTACATCAAGAGAATACCCTGAAATAAATTACATTTTTATACTCGTCTTCTGGTATATTCCTTTATAATTATTGTATAGTATTTTTTTTTTACTCCATCTGGTTTTGTTGTATGCTTTTTAGACAGCTAATGCCTAAACTGAACAGATTGAATTAAATTATTGAATATGCTTAACTCTTTTAACCATTGTCCACAAAACTGAGTTTCCTGATCCTTGATCATCTTGATAGTATTCCTCTAATCCATTCCAGCTTCTCATTCTCTCTTTTTACAGCTCAGTGTCTGAAATTGGACACAGTAATTTCAAAGTATCCCAACTAACAAATAATACAATTTATTCTGTGATTTGAAATCAATCTTCTGTTGATAGGGCCAAGATTTTGTTTCCCTTTTTATCATGTTGCTAACTCATACTCTGCTGATGGTATTTGGACTCCTATATTTTTCTTGCATGAAGTGCCAAAAAAAAAACCAGTCATCCCAAGTTCTCTACCTATATCTATAAGTCAATTTCATTAATTGAACTTGAAACAATGTACAATGGATGGTCACATTGCAAGATGGATTTGCAGTTGGCAGAAGAACCATAACTCATACTTGATCCTTAATGGGTCCACGTCCACCTAAAGGGAGATATGCAGTAGAGTCCCTCAAGGTTCTGTCTTGGGTCAATACCTTGCAACATCTTCATAAATTGTTTTGATGAAAGAGTAGAAGGGATGATTATAAAACCTGCAGAAGACACAAAGTTGGACGGATTGATAACAGGATCAGGATATCCTTCCATAGCTGCCAAAAGAGCCTTTGCAGTTTTTGACTGCATCAATAGAGATATATCCTATACCTGGAATATTGTGTTCAGTTCTGGTCACAACAATGCAAAAAGGATGGTGAAGAACTGGAAAGAATGCAGAGGAGAGGGACAGGAATGGCAAGGGCCTTGGTATGTTCATCCCAAAGAAGAGGTGGTAAAAGGGAGACATGATAGCAATCTTCCATTAAATGTAGAGGCATCACAGGGCATGGGGTCTAGGACAACTCACCATGGCCATCTTGGCACAGTCAACCTGACACAGCCATCTTGCTGCAGCCAACTCACTGTGGACAACTTGCCACAGGAAAATCTACATGGGATAATTCAACACAATGAATGTTATCCGCTGCTGTTTCTTCTACATTATTTCCATTTTTTGGTCAATGGAAATAATGTGGAAGAAACAGTAGAGGGTAACATTTATCACATTGAGTTACCCTGCATGGAGTTGTCCCATGGGCAATTTGTCTCTGATTCTATGAACTTATCCTTTCCCACAGTATGCAAGCTTGTCAAAATAATTTTGAACTGTGTTCTTGCCTTTAAAGTATTAGTTTATTTCATTAGTTTAATGTTATCTGCAAATCTGATTAGTATCCTTTCCATCTTATCTTCTACACTATTCAGAAATATGTTGGAAAGTACAGGGTCTGACGAGGTCCTGGAGGATACCTTCATACTGTTGGTACATTTCTTTGTGATGAGAAGGGGTAGCCGATTGACTGATACAGTGTTTGGATTCAACAATGAACAGAAGTAATGTACCCATCATTATTTCTTATGAACACATACTTGATAACTATTGTAATGAACCTTTGAGTCTTAATCAAGGTCTACAGTTATAATACACTCATGCCTATGCAGCTACAAGTTAATATTTCACTCCTTGGTTGGCCCCCAAGGGGAATGAAGTTGTTCTTAGAACATACTATAAGATGTATGATATATAATATATGACTGAGCATATACACCCCTTGAGCCAAACAGAATTAAACAAGCCCACATGAAGTATGAATAAAATTAGATTTAACATTTCCCTCCTGAGTAATAATACTACTGAACAACAGAGCCTGAAAACTATTAGAAAAAGGCCACCCATTTGGTTTGCAGTCTTTGGGTTACAAATTGCACTGCTTCCAACCATTGGAAAAAAAAATATTTTTCCCTTGAAGCTTTATCACCTTGAGAAACCACAGAGTCTGGTTCCTGGACAAATCACAAAAACATCTAGAGTAGATACTCAAAGAAACTTCTGAATGCCTTGAATATCAAGAGAAAAGCAAACCAAGATCAATGGTTTTTATTATCATATTCATCCTGTCCCCCCCGCTCTTTTTTATGTAACAGCTTGACAATATTGGGAAGTTATTAAAAATATGAATCAATCCCTATTGTGAAAATGGTTAAAGTTTAAGCCACTATTCCCAATCCTGGCAGATATCATTTCTGCTGGGGCTCAGCCTAAAAGTCTCAGAATCACAGGCATAAATTAACACCTAGGAAGTTCCAACTTAGAATGAGACCACAGGGAGTGATGAATCAGATGCTTTAAGCCTACCCAAGTTTTCTCTTTGTTCAAGGAGAGATTTATTCCACTGAATTTTCCATACCGTGTTTTAAAATCAGAAAGCATGGTAGTAAATTTATACAATGGAATTCTGTGTATGCACTTTCTTCTTCATCAATTACCTGTGTTTGCCTTCCTAAAATGTGCATTTTTATTAGAGAACTACATTACAATGTTTAGATTTCTCTGTCCCTCCCTTCCTTCCTTCCTTTTTCCTTAATGATTGTGGATGGCCTACAAGTATTAGAACAAGAACTAAAACCAGTCACCTACAAGGCCCAAGGTTAAAACAATAAACCCCAAACATGCAAACCACATCAACAACCACACTCACCTAACTCCTAACCCAAATAACCAGGTCTTCAGAGCCTTGCAAAAGGCTAACAGAATTGAGGCCATTCACATTTTTTGTGAAGGATGCTGTGCTATAGGGCTGCCACAGAAAAGGCATGACTCTTACGTCCAACAAGGTAACTCTGTTTAACCTTAAACCCAGTTTATAAACTGTCCATTTATATAAACCCAGAACATAGTTTATCTGACAGATCAGAAACAACAGAAGAGGGAAGTAGAATGATAACTATACATCTCTGCATATTAGTTCCACATTGTGGATACAATGAGTACTTAATAGATACCTAGTTAGTACTCAGTAGGTAATTAAAAGAAACTCCATTACTCCCACAAGAGAATCTCTGATTCTAATGTCTAACCTGCAATAAGCTCACCAGATACTCCTGGACCAATCATGCCATTGAAATACCATCTCCTGCTTGGCTTTATCTTTTTGAAAAATAAAATGCTGTGTGCATGATGGTGTCTGCAAATAATTAAAAAGTAATGAATAATTACAGCATAACCATAGACATGTTTATTCATAAGGTGTAAGTGAGCAGTGCTGGGTTAGACCTAAAGCTTATCTGGTTCAACATCCAGAGCAGCTAAGGCAAGGAATATTATTAGTTCATAAGAAACACATAATTTTAATAAAACCTGTTTTTAAGCTTAAATGATGACACTTTGGGGATTGGCTACTTTAAAGAAAATAGGGGTGACATGATAGCAGTATTCCAGTATTTGACGGACTGCCACAAAGAAGAGGGGATCCAAAGCACCAGAGGGCAGGACAAGAAACAATGGTTGGAAACTAATCAAAGAGAGAAGCAACCTGGAATTAAGGAG
>JANHFR010008351.1:9632-21680 GCA_032468015.1 Mimophis mahfalensis | reverse complement strand
CCTTGCCACGCCAACACCCTTACATTCTCGGGCCCGGGGTGGTGGGTTGGGGTGGGGAGGGCAGGGGCCAGTCAGTAGTGGGATCAGCCGACAGGGAGCTGCAGCAGAGGGTCGAAAGAGCTGCATGTGGCCAGAGTTTGCAGACCCCTGTCCTAGGACATGTATATTTCCCTTCATTTATGAGAAATAAAAATAGCAGAAAAAAATAGGAGCTAGACCTTCAAGATTTGAGGATGGCTGGAGTGAGGAAACCTCTGGTGATGTTTAATGGTTATCTTGAATAAATGGTATTATTATTGATATGCATTTTTGATATGTTTCTTAATTTTCTAATGCTTGTTAATTTGGATTATAGTTTGATTAGTAAAGAGGAAGATAAAGGGTTTTTTGATTAAATGGAAAGGAATACTATATAATTATGTTCTAAGGTTTTCTTTCAATTTTTTACTGGACCCTTGCTGATTAATAAGGAACATTGAAGATTTAGAGATGAATTTATAGAAAATACGATGAGTTGTAGGATTGTATTGTATTTTAAGAGACAATGAAAAATTGTTAATGATGAATATACTGCTAGGGATAAAAGTGGAAATTTCTTTTTATTACTACTTTTTTCTTGGTAGTTTATTCTTTTTCTAAACTTAAATATTTCTATTTCTTTTGAAATCTGTTTTTGTATTAGGTTCTTATATTAGATTTATAAATTTAATGTAATCCTTAATAAAATTATTGGGAAAAATATAGCACCTAGAAGTAAAATTCCACCAAGCTTAATACATTTAAATTCTACTGATTTCAGAAGAAAACAAACAAGATGGTGGTAAAGCAATATTTAAATATTTAGTTCATAGTTCATAATTGAAATCTGTTTTGAATTACATGAATTATATATGAATCAATGATTGCTAATGAACATAAGGATATTGTCAAGCAGTCACGAAGAAAACTCCCAACGCAGCGTTTCATGGAACAAACTGGTTTAATGAAAGTCCTTCGTGCACACACTCGCAAAGAAACTGTGTTCTGATCAAAGTCAGCGCTGGGAGCAGCCGTATCCCAGCGCTGTTTTTTATACCAAATTAACACACTCCAACCCTTCCACACCTTTTCCCAATGACCACACCCTCTTCCAACCCAATCCTGGTCCCTCGGCACAGAGGCTAAGCTAGGATTGCAAAGAGTCACTTAATTCGCCGTTGTTGCAGCCCCCAGGAGCGTAACGCTTTGTGTAGCCAATCAAGTAACAGGCATCCCCCAGTACGTCAGCGGGGATTCCGCCTGTCAGCTGGGGTGTGTGGAAGTCTGCTTCGTTGACATGCCGGAACGGAGCCGGTCATCAGCTGGAGTGTGATAACAGGACATGGGCTCCGCTCGATGATTTGGCGAAAAATCTGTTGTCGGGACCAGGACGGGCTGGGTATGACATACTGCCCCCCTTCACCCCCAGAGAACTTCCTGTGGAAAAGAAAACAGTCAGAGACATGTAGAATGCGGCCCCCCAGGTTTTGACAGGTTATGGCAATGGAATCGCCGGACTAATTGGGGGGCACAAACGTCGGAACTATGAATCCAAGAGAGCTCAGTGGGGGGAAATCCTTTCCAATGTACCAAATATTGAAGACACTGTCGGTGAAAACGGGAGTCCAGAATTGCATCAATCTCATAATGATTACCATGTATGGGATCTGGGACTTTAGCGGGTAGGGACTGGGAAGGTACTGTTTTGAGTAGGCTTCTATGAAATACAGGGTGTATCTTCCCCAAGGTGGGAGGTAGTTTAAGTTCCGCATCCACAGGGTTTATTACATGTACAACAGGAAAGGGTCCAATATATTTGGGACCAAGTTTCTTGCTAGGAAGACGCAGTCGCAGATATTTGGTTGAAAGAAGCATTTTGTCACCAACAGTTAGGGGTATGTGATGGGTGTGTTTCTTGTTGGCAGACTGTTTGTATTGGGCTGCTGACTGCTTAAGTGCCTCTCGTGTGGTGTGCCATATTTGTGGGAGCGTATCGGACCATTCCTGAGGGGTGGTTTGCTTTTCCGGTTGAGTCGGGAGTTCTGGAATTGGACTCAATTCTGTTCCATACACTACCTTGAATGGGGAAAGTCCTGTACCACTGTGTACTGTGTTATTGTATGCCATTTCGGCGAAGGGTAATAAATCAACCCAATCCAACTGTTGACAAGAGACATAAGTCCACAGATATCGTTCAATCATCGCATTGGCCCTTTCTGCTGCTCCATTCGTACTGGGGTGATAAGCAGTACTCAGTGCTTGAGTAGACCCTATACTCTTGATGAATTTATGCCAGAACCGTGCTGTAAACTGGACTCCTCTGTCCGAGATAATAGTACATGGGACCCCATGAAGTTGGAAGATGTGAGCAAGGAATAATCTAGGCAACTGCCGTGCAGACGGGAGGCCCTTGCATGGTATAAAATGGGCCTGTTTTGAAAATAAGTCTATTAATTTTTAATGTTTAATGCAAAGCTGTAGCACATATTAAACATGATTTAGTATAGTCTTCTACTGTTTTTTGGAGTCCGGGCCACCAGAACTGACGCTTAACTAAATGGAGGGTTTTCAGGAACCCAAAATGTCCAGCGGTTTGTGCGTCATGACAATGTTGTAGAACCTCACGCCATAGACTATCAGGTACATATATACGAGAACCTTTCCAATACAAACCGTCACGGTACATGAGGTCCTGATGGTTTTCCTTCCACCATTTGTCTTGTGGCCACTTGTTAAGCAAACGTGTAACAAGTCTGATGTCACGTGTTGTGCTTTGTGACTTGTATTATGAATTGGAGGTACCACCACCTATATAATCTCCTGTCGCTTTGCGTTATATTGAGGTTTGTGTGACAAGTTGTCGGCAAGAAAATTCTTCCCACCTGGTACATATTTTAATGAAAACCTAAACCTTTGAAAATACTGGGCCCATCTGACCTGCTTGGGTGATAGTCGTCGGGGTGTTTGTAGGGCTTGCAGATTTCTATGGTCTGTCCAGACCTCGAATGGATACAGAGCACCTTCTAATAAGTGTCTCCACATTGAAAGTGCCCACTTTACTGCGAAAGCCTCTTTTTCCCAAATAGGCCATTGTCTCTCAGCGGGTGTCAGTTTTCTAGAAGTGTAGGCACAAGGACGCAAAATATTTCCATCCTTTCATTAAAGCAGTACTGCCCCTATAGTGATATTGCTTGCATCAGCTTGAACCACAAACAGTTTTTCAGGATCCGGATGCTGTAGAACTGGCTTTTGTGAGAACAACTGTTTAAGCTTCTCAAAAGCCCTTTGACATTCTATAGACCATGGTAATGGGTGTCCTGGTCAAGGAGTCTTAGACAAGTGTTTTGTTTTGAGTAAATCAGTTAATGGCAAAGCTATGTGTGCGAACAATTGGATGAATTGTCCGTAAAAATTCGCAAAGCCAAGAAAACTTTGTAATTGCTTCCTGGTCTGTGGTGCTTGCCAATCAATGACTGCTTGAACTTTTCCTGGATCCATGGCCAAACCATCTTGGATATTCGGTATCCGAGGTAGTCCAATTGAGTTTGATGGAAGGCGCACTTTGAAAGTTTTTCGTAAAGTTTGGCCTTCCACAGTTTCTGTAGAACTGTATGCACTAGCTGCACATGCTCCTCCATTGTTGGCGTGTATATTAAAATGTCATCCAGATATACTAATACGCCTTTATATAGATGTTCTTGTAACACTTCGTTAATCAACTGCATAAAGACTGTAGGAGCTCTCTGTAAACCGAAAGGCATCACCCGGAACTGATAGCTGCCTAGGGGACAATTAAACATTGTTTTCCATTCGTCTCCTTTTCTGATCTGGACCCGATAATACGCTTCCCGCAGGTCTAGTTTGGTGAAGTATTGACCTTTCGACAATGCAGCTAAGAGATCTTTAATCAACGGAAGGGGGGACAGGGGTTCCTCACATATGGCGTTCAGGCCTCGATAATCAACACAGTCGAAAACCATCTTTCTTCTCACGAAACATGATGGGGGGCGCTATCTTGGTGCGTCTTGGTTTTATGAAACCCGAGCTAAATTCTTATCGATATATGCATGGATTTCATGTAATTCCTTTGGGGTCATGGCATACATTTGAGGCTTGGGTAGTGTTGCACCAGGAACCAATTCAATTGTGCAGTCAGTTGGGCGATTTGGTGGCAGAACATCACATTCACATTCATTGAACACATCAGTGAGATCCCTATACTCCGGAGGTATCTCTGGTTGTGCTATATCATCATAACAAGGCTTCACTGTGCCCTGCTCTACTTGCTGGCATACCGAAAGGGGATCAGTGGCTAATTTAAGTCTCTGATAACCACCCTCCCACCATATGTGGGGACCCCATTTATCTAGCCATGTCAGACCCAGAATGATTGGATCTGATGTTTTTGGAACTACTATAAAATGAAGGGTTTCCTGATGACCTTCGATATCCATACGTAAGGGTTCAATGATATGCGCAGCTGGTTTGCCTCCCAAGATAGACCCATCCATCTGTTTGAATTGGATGGGGGCTTTTAGTTTAACCAAACGGACCCCTAGAGCTTTTACTAAGTCCAACCCTATTATACACCCAGTATCTAAGAGGGCTTTGACCCGACCCTTACACCCTCGGGATGTACTAAGGGTGACTGGAAAGATGAAAGGAGGTACTGGGTCGCTTACCATGGGATCATCCAGATCGCTCCATTCATCGTCACTGGACTCCAACTGCAAGTTCGAGAACTTCTCCACTGCCATATCTTCCAGATTCGTATCAGTTGATGCACCATTCCCATCTGACTGAACCTGTGAGGCACGTCTAGATTTTTCATTGGGCACCTGGGACATGTGTGGAGTCTTCTTTTCTAGTTTTTCTGTTGAGTCCCCAGCTGTCATTTGGCTGTTTGTACCCCAGATGATGGAGGTGGAGGTGTTGGATTCAGGATTGGACCTGGAGTTGGGCAGTCCAAACCCTGATGGCCAATACCCCCCACACTGGAAACACTTCATAGGTTGTTGTTGTCCTGGTCTAGATGGCTTCGTCAGAGGGGTGGGCCTGGCTGCCACGTCTCGATATCCTGGTTTCTTTCCACCTGGGGGTTTGGAAATCCTTTGGTATGAGGGCTCATGAATGCCTATCTCAATGTCAACTGCGGCGGAGAACCACTCAGCTAATATTGGCTTTACTCCCTGGATATGACATGCGTCCCTCAGCTCCTTATCCAGCCCTCTGCAGAAGTGTTGTACTAGGCTTTTTTCAGGCCAGGACCTAAGTTGGGCTGACAATCGGCAGAATTCCTTCACATATTCCTCTACTGGACATCCCCGCTGCTGTAATGCAAACAGCTTGCCTTCCGCACAAATCTCTCGAGTAGTGTCTTCAAACTGTCTATGGAGAGAATCGAGGAACAATCCAATGTCGGCCAGCTCTGGAGTGTGTTCTTCGTGTAGGGCAGCAACCCACTCAGCAGCCTCCCCTTCAAGGCTGGCTGTAACTGCAACCACCATAGCCCACTGGGACAAATATAAACCACCATAGGAGTTGAGGTGACTCCTGGCTTTTAAACAGGGCAAGGTGGCCAGGGTCTCCATCGAACGTAGCCCATATGGTAGGGGGTCCCCAATTAGCAATGGGTTGGGACCAAGCCTTCCCACTAGTAGCCCCATGCTGCTGGGATGTATTGGGAGAAAAATCCTGTGGAGAAGACACCTCTCCAATGGTGAATGTTTTATTTCAGGACTCTGGTAACCATTGTTTCTGCCACCCTGGTGGAGATCTGGTAGGACGTGGGTCCCTCTTCAAATCCCAGGGTCCTTCTGACCCTAAAGGAGGGGGCGGGGTGCCCAATAGCCTTGCTCTCCAAAACGTTCCTGTAACAAATCCAATGTGCTGGCCCCTAAATCAGTAGAGTGACTTTGTGAAATCTCACTCCATGCTGTCCATCTACGCTCAGGCCAGCCGTGAAAAGGAGGTGGCTTCACATGATACCACCAGTCCTCCACATCACCTTCCCACTTGCCCAACCAAGGAGGCTGAACTTCAGGTTGAGGAGGGTTTTGCTGTTCTTCTATGCCTGTTCTGTGCGGAACCCGTTTAGCCCGAGGCTTTCCAATCAGAGGAGGGACAGAGCCCTTTTCTTTAGGCCTGACTACCGGAGGGGATGGAGCCTTAGAGGGAGGAGGCAATTCATCACCAGGAGCAGTCGGTCTTCCATTTGGAGCCTGTTGCCTAAGCAGTGATTGCTTGTCTTCACCTCTCCCGGCTGGAGGCTGCTCCAAAGTGGCTGTCACTCCGGTTTCTTCCTCAACCCCGCCACAAGCCGCCTCCTGTTCACCTTCCTCCATCACTAGGGGGTCAAAATAAGGTGAGAGCGCTGACTTACTGTCAAGCCTTCACGAAGAAAACTCCCAACTCAGTGTTTCGTGGAACAAACTGGTTTAATGAAAGTCCTTTGTGTACACACTCGCAAAGAAACTGTGTTCTGATCAAAGTCAGCACTGGGAGAAGCCGTCTCCCAGCGCTGTTTTTTATACCAAATTAACACACTCCACCCCTTCCACACCCTTTCCCAACGCCCACACCCTCTTCCAACCCAATCCTGGTCCCTCGGCACAGAGGCTAAGCTAGGATTACAAAGAGTCAATTCACCATTGTTGCAGCCCCCAGGCGCGTAACGCTTCATGTAGCCAGTCAAGTAACAGGCATCCCCCAGTACGTCAGCGGGGATTCCGCCTGTCAGCTGGGGCGCGCGGAAGTCTGCTTTGTTGACACCCTGGAATGGAGCCACTCGTCAGCTGGAGCGTGATAACAGGACATGGGCTCCGCTCGACAATTTGGCGAGAAATCTGTTGTCGGGACCAGGACGGGCTGGGCACGACAGAAATTTAGTGCACTAAGCATGCAAAAATTCTGATCAGTGGCTTAAATGACACAACAAATATAATATGTTTCAAAGATAATTGTTCAGTTAATAAATAAATGCTTCACATGTATAGAATAACAGCTTTATTAATTCCTAAAAGAAAGCATGCAACCAGAATGTTAGCAGTTAGCATTCAATGATTCACAATTGCAAGAATAAATAACAATGGATGTCAAATGCTAATTGACATCATTTGTTTCTGTGTAAGCCTTGACCTTCACCATTTGTAAGCAAATAGCACATTATAACAGGTTTAGGGAATTGCCTAAACTACTCTGAGATGTACAATTACACACCTGATCCAAAGGCTTGCTTTTGCTGGCCTTGAAGCTCTGTGGAGGTTAGCCAATCCTGGGTTTGCCGTTGCCACTCCAGTGATGTTCTAGCTTGACGATCCAAAGAACTCTTTGTTTCATCTACATTGGTGGTATGCTGTCGCTCTAAAGAGCTTCCTTTTCTTTCTGTTGAACCCCCATGTTGGCCAGTACCTATCTGTTGCCTTATTCCCTGACCAGGAGGTGGGTCGGGTGGTGGTGGAAGATCTAAAAATGTAAATCATTTTATAAAATTCAGTGAAACATTTTAAACTATATAACAAAAATTAAGGGCTTTATTAATATACAATTAATATAATATAATTGTATATTAAAATTATTAAACTTTATATATTTTAGTATTAACCTTGATATATTTTATCAGGTGTTTTTTTTCATCAGAAAAACAATTTTAGTTGGCCTAGATCAGCGGTTCTCAACCCTTTGGGGGGTCGCCTGACCCTTTCATGGGGGTCGCGGGCCTACGCTGCCGCTGCCACTGCCGCCGCCGCCTCCCTCAGTGCCTGAGGAAAAAGCCAGCTGGCAGCAGGACAAGTAGCTGGAAAGTGTGGGAGAAGGAGGAAACCCGCCCGCTCGCTCGGCCCACTCATCTGTCCCACCTGCTCGCTCGGCCCGCTCACCCACCTACTCGCTTGGCCCGCTTGCCTGCCCACTCACCCTGCTCACCCACTCACTCGCCCGCTCACCCACCCACTTGCTCGACCCACCCACTCACTTGCCCACTCGTCTGCTTGGCCGGCCAATGGTTGAGGATGCCACTGCTGCTGAGGAGATCTGAGGTGGCAGAGGTGCCACATGCCAGAGGAGCGAGGAAACCTGCCCGCGCTCCCCGCTATGCATGCCCACTTGCCTGTGTTTCTCCCTCTCTCTGGTGCCGCCCATGAAAGGAAGGGGAAGGAAAGAAAAAAAAGGTATAGGACAAGGAGAGCCGTGCGCCGAAGGGCTGCAGTTCTGGCTGAGTGTGGGGATTGTTCATTCGAAGTGGCATTGTGGGAATCACCCAGACGGTGGTACTGAAGGGCTACACATGGGTTTAAGTGGGTCAGCAAAAGCTGCCTAGAGGACAGGTGCATTCACACGTGTTTCTGGAGATTCTCAGTCATCTGGGTCATGGTTGTCCCAAAGGTGCTTTTTTTTTTTCAAGAGGCAACTGGACTTTCAGCTCGAAGCTGAAGAAGCTTCTTGGATGGGAAGCAAAACATCTTCAAAGAAAAACCATAAAGTCCAGTTGCCTCTTGAAAAGGCACCTTTGGGATTCACACATGCTTCGCATGATTTGCATTCATCTCGCGTTTTTTTCCGAGTGCACCTTGTAAATTTAATTGGTCTGAAAAAAAGGAGCCTGGCTGCGGAGGATAGGGTGCTTTGACCCCAGGGGACCGGCTTGGTCACTGCAGCTCAGCTCAGCCAGTAGCGGCAGAGCAGCTCAGAGGCAGCCTCAGCAGCGGCTCAGGCAAGGAGCCCCCCCCCCCCGTGCCCACTGGGGGATGGCAAGGAACATCTCGGCTGGGCACATCCTTCTGCCTAGCCAGCCACCCTTGCCTCCCTTTGATGTGACTGACAGTGGGTTGGCCACACCCACCCAGTCACATGCCCACCAAGCTCCACCCACCCAGTCACATGTCTCTAGGCCAGTCACATGCATCCAATCCCTGCTCACAGATTGGGGGTCACCACAACATGACAAAGTGTATTAAAGGGGTTGCGGCATTAGGAAGGTTGAGAACCACTGGCCTAGATAATCTATATTTCTTATTACACATTTGCAGAACCTATAAAAGTACTTAGTTAGTGTTAGCTGATTTTGATAAAACTAAGCAGACTCTCATTTGAATCATATTTGCTTCTGACTTCCAATAAATCTCAGGACTGCAAGCTAGAGAGACAATACTGTCTCCAAAAAGAAAAAAAAAATCCCAGAAGAAACTGGTAGAAGACCATCTCTGTAATTGTTGCCAAGCTATCTACACACTCAGGAGGATCCAGTATCCTAGAAGAGTCTTTTACTTTCTAAAAACAAAAACAAATAAACCTGTAAGATGGAACTTTTATAGTAATGTTCTCAGATGTAATTCTGGACAAAGCCAGAATTACACCTATTTGGTTAAAGATAAGCCCCTACCATTACATATGTCAAGACAAATAAAAACTATTGAAACATTTTCTTCATGTATATCTATAATAGGATAATGAAAAATAGATATAAAAGCAATCATATTAAGTTTAATCAATAATTTAATATTGAAAGAATTAGGCTAATTTGCTGAGATGCACAGAAGTGTGTCTGTGTAGGTGAAGCTTTGCAAGTTTTAGCTGCAGCCAAGGTAAGGCTATGTTATAGAATGCTGGTAATTATGCACAAAATACCTCTTAGATTTCTGAAAAATGCATGCAAGCCTTAACGTAAAATACCATGTGGCCAAAGTTTCATGTACATACACAATTATGGTACATGGTTTTTAAAAAGGCAAGTGCCTTGCAAAAACTGGAGAATATGATATAATGTCTAATTATAGAATTAAAGAGGATATTGAGCTTTCACTGACCAAGTAAGCTTTATATGGGCAGATCTGAAACACAGAGAATATATTTACTGTATTTGTGTAATAGAAAGAACACAATATTAAAAAAAAACAAACAGCTGGCTTAAAACTTAGTTTTGCAATGTCTTTAAATTTTAAATGGGTGGGATCCAGCTGGTTCGGACTGGTTTGGGTGAACCGGATGTTAATTTTACATCTGGTTCACCGAACCGGTAGTTACAATGTTTGGCTAGCCCCACCCACCTCACCCTACCCCTCCCAGGAGCTTCCACGTGGTCTGTTTTGGATGCCAGGTAAGTACAAGGCCTGTGCAGAGGCTCTGGGTGGGCGAAAAATGGGCCTCCTGGAAGTTTCAGAAACGCACCTGTTTCCGGCTTCTGGAGGGCCTCTGAAACTGGGGGGGGGGGCTGTTTTCGCCCTCCTGGAGGCTCAAAGGAAGCCTCTAGAGCATGGGGAGGGTGAAAAAAACCCTCCTGCCATGGTGCAGGAGGCTGACTAGGCCACACCCACCATGGCCACTCCCACCCAGCAACCAGACAGAGAACCAGTTGCTGAAATTTTTGAATCCCACTCCAAGTATATATGACTAAATAACTGTTCTACCTAAAGCCTGAATATTGTTCCTAAGTTTGTAGTAGAAATTTTTACATACCAAGCCTAGTCATAATTCTGTCAGAAATCCAATGCAGGTTCTCCATTCCAGCAAGAACTCAGAGACTCAAGAGTAATCCAAGTTATATTTTATTAGAGACCACATGTTGGCATACTGAGGCAATTCCAAGACTGACACAAAACTTTCAATTCTTCCCAAAAGAATATTAAACCCATTCCTTTTTTAACATGTGATAAATCACATTGCCCAATCTGAATAAGATAGTTGGCACCCAGACTCTCAAGTTTAATTGGCACACTCCCACTGACATGGCCTTGACTCTAACCAACTATGCAGAAACGATTAATTCCTCCCAACTATGAATTGGCAGTTTTAAAAGCTAGAATAATGGAGATGGCCTGGATCTGGAAACAGCTTTTAGAACTGACAAATTCCACTGAAGTAGTTTAAAACTGGGGAACTTACCATCTGCCATGCCTTCTCTACGATGAGGCAAGGATGGCTGTTTTTTGGTAGGATTAGGCCTAGGCCTTTGACTATGATTCTGGATTATATTAGTACTGCTGTCAGTAGAAAATGGGCTGGTTGGGCGAAGTCTCTGAGGAGTGGAATGTGGTTTGCCTAAAATAAAAATAAAAAAATTCTTAAAATACTTTCATATGTTGTTTCATAGGAGGAACTAGGCAAAAAAGGCAGCATTTTATTTTTTGAGAAACTTTTGTGCTGCATCCAGCTAACTAGGCAATGGACCATAAGTATTAATAATGGCAGTAGAATGCTTGCCTAAAACATGCAAATTACTCAAAGATATAATAGAGGGGATCAAGCAAGATTATTTGGAAGAAAACAACATCAATCCAGTAGAACAGAAAGGAAATAAAAGAAAAAGTGTAAGTACAAAAGGTCAACTTCTGATTTATAAAATGGTTTGGAAAAACCAATTGACATATATCTGGACTGATTATAAAAAGCTGTTGGATTCATTACTACAAAGTTGGATCATCAAAAGTATGGAAACAATTGGTATCAGTAAATACTTTAGAATGTTTATAGAAAAAATAATGAAGCAGTCAAAGATAGAATTTATTATTGGAAATGAAAAATATGGATTGTCAACATTAGGAGAGGCATTTTCCAGGGTGACTCATTATCACTTCTTATTTATATTGCAATGATCCAATTTTCAGTGATTTTTAAGAAAAAAAAATTGGCTATCAAAGAACAAATGCTAATAAAATTTCACATTGCCTTTATATGGATGATCTGAAGTTTTATTGAAAATCAGAAATTGACATGCAGTCGGGGGTGTCTGGTAGCGACTTCCAGTTGACGGCCACCAATTTGGTGGCTCCGACCAGCTGCTCTGTAAATAGCCGCGAAACGGCAACCATCGGCTGTTTCTGCGGTTTTAAAGCTCACCCCTCGGGCATAGAGGGGAGAGCGAGTCGCACGTGCCTGGACAGGGCCCCCTAAAGTTCCCAGATGTTTGGCTCTGGGACTTGAAAGGTGAGGCCCCTCGGTAACGGCACGAGCGAGCTCTGGATCAGCTGGCTCCCCTGTGAAATTGCAGGGCGAGACCTGAAGACCCGTCCTTGGTGCTGAAATGGATTAAAAAAT
>JANHFR010008344.1:11073-23784 GCA_032468015.1 Mimophis mahfalensis | reverse complement strand
AAGGAGGTGAACCACCGTAAAACGGTGCCTCCCACTCCCAGCCCCCGAAGCCGCTGCAACAAGATACCATGGTCGATTGCTTTGTTTCATTTATATTCCACCTTTGCTGTAGCACTCATGCGGGTCTCCCCTAAACATTTAGCTTTCTTGGTGGGCTGTTATGAGCATAATAAAATTGGGGAGAAAAGAACCAAATGTTATTGAATTGTTTAGAAAAAATGGATAAAATAAAGATTTTTGAGCTGGTCAGAACGAGGTAGATATAGAAAAAAAATAGGCTTCCATAGATACTCTGGATCGGGAAGAATTGTTTTCCATTTTAATATACTTGGATATCCTGACACACACGATACTTTTTTTTCACAGCAAAGAGAAATAGAATATGAAGACAGTATCGCTAAAGAAGATCAGCCAGTGGTAAGCAACATCTATTTGGACTATTTTTTTCTTCTTTCTCAAGCTGCCTTTCTGGGGGGCCTCAAGATGGAGCTGAAGCAGCCATGGAGACTGGAACAATGGGATGTTTGGTTGCTGTTGCCAATTGGCTGACTAGTATTTCCTGGGCTGTCTTTATCCTTCAAATTTGAACTGAATTTTAGGTCAAATTTCTGAGAAACTTGCAGAAATGAATAATCTGAATGCTAATTTTTCAGTTTACGTGTATGTTTTCTGTAATCAATACTGCTAGACAGCCTAATTATATACTTAGTAGGGCTTCTTTGTAAAATAGTTTCAGATCTCACAAAAACAGATTCTCCGCTAAAAAGCTTACCCTGTATTTGATTCTAGTACCTCCATATACTCAATTTGATCTAGTCAACAGATTAAGCATACAAAGGTCCTTCATGAGCTTTCAAACTAAGTTCTAGTTCACACTTTCCTGTTTCTTTTTTTCTAATCCAAGATTCCCATTGCTGTATCAATGTAATTACTCTTTTGGTCACAGAATAGCACATTACTCTTTCTTAAGTTAATGAGGAATTATCTCATTTGTTTCTTGATTTTGCCTTGGAATTTTAACAACATTGTCTCAATTCTGTATATTGCATGCTAATATTTAAAATTTAAAAAAAAAGACCAAGTGAACATATGGACATACACAAACAGAAGACAAAGCAAAGACTGTGCTTTCATAAAAAAGCAATAATTGCTTCATTTCAGCTGGCACACAACAGTCACTAAAACTGCTATCTCTGTCAGCCTTATACTTTTTATACCGTTTCTTAAGTTTTGTGGGCCATAAAACATCAGAAAGTATTTGCCCTGGGCTATCACAGAACTTATTTACGTACATATACAAAAGATAAAAAAAAATCAAATTCAGAATTGTAGATGTTAAAATCAAAATGGACCTAAAATTTTAGTAGTCATATTTAGATTTCCAGAGCTGTACCCCTATTTTACAGATCTTAATTTTAAAAATGTTTTTGGTTTCTTCCCAGGTTCCTGGGGAGATTCAGGGCGAAGCTGGATTAGCTGGGAAGAAGACCATTGAAACTGTCAAGGCTGTAAGTTTATTTTTCCTAGAATTTTCTACTGAAAGAGAAGGTTCCTTCTTTTTTAAAAAAAAGGCAAAATATTCATATCTCACCTTAAAAAAAAAATCCTCTATCAATCACTGATCAGAACGATGTCCAAATTAAGCGCAAATTTTCTAATGCATTGAATTAGACTATCTATTTGCATTGAATTAGACTATCTGTTTGCCTGTGTGTGGTTTCACTGGGAGGCAGACCTATGAGTGAGTAAGACTCATTACTGAAAAGCTCAACTTCTACATCATCTCATTTTTCTAGCAGTTGAACAATCAAGGGAGAAATAATGTTTCCTTAGGCACACCTTCAAGATTTTTGTTAGTGAGACGGAAGGATTTGAAACTACTACAGTATGGCATACGGACAGTCCCTTCCCTAAAACATAAAATACATTTGATATTTTCCAGGGTTGCTATCATAATGGCTCTAGATTACAGTTATTTGTTCTGGTAGACTTTCCTATTTAATTACTACCATGTGTTTTGGGGCGTTTTCTTTTTCCTCTCTAGGCAGAACGAATCATGGAAGCCATTGAGCTCTACAGGGAGGAGACTACGAAACTGGAAGAGCACAAGGCCGTCTGCAAAGCCGCTGGAAAAGAGGTGAGGAAGCAACAAGTTGTGTTTTCTTCAGTGTAGTGAGCAAACCTATTTATTATCAGAGTGAATACTTACAGAGGTGAAAAGAGACATAACATTTGCACCATTGGTGCAAATACATAATATTCAGCTATCTTGGTCTCTTTGAGATCCATGTTGTAAAGTGGATAAAAGTGCATTAATCGTTTACAGTGAAAGGTTCTTCTCATTTGATGTAACAGAACCACCCAAATAAAAAAGTTCAACCCAGCTGCTGCCTAGGAAGGCAGGAAAATGCCCAAACAAAATTTGCTATTATTTAAGGTTTGATTAGATTTCTCCCCTTCAGTTTTCATCCTTGTCCAAGTTGAAAGGAACTTTAAGAAAGGGCTTACTAGCTTATTTATTTAGCATATTTATTTATCTGCCCATTTCACAAACATCTGACTGGGTGGTCAGTGTTTTGTGTTTGTACAACACAAAAGTTGAAAACTCCACGACAGTCTAAAAGTTGGTGCAAAATGCAGCAGCCCACATGGTTTTGTGCAGACCCCAGTGTGCACATGTATCACCCCTCCTGCGGGAGCTGCATTGGTTGCCAATTTCCTCCTGGGTGCAATTCAAGGTGCTGGTTGTCACCTTTAAAGCCTTTCATGGCTTGAGACCAGGTTATCTGAGGGACCATCTCTTGCCGTTCACATCTACCCGACCCATCAGAGCCGGGAGGCAGGGAATGTTGTGGGTCCCATCCCCAAGGGAGATACATCTGGTGGGATCCAGGAGAAGGGCCTTCTCCATGGTGGCTTCCTCTCTCATCATTGCCACAGACACTAGAGTAGACCCTGCTCTAATACTCTTCCTGAAGGCGCTGAAGACCTGGTTCTGCCAATGGGCCTGGGGAACCCAGAGCAGGATGGAGCCCATTAAATAGCTCGTGTGATCTGCTGTCACCTGGGCAGAGGGTGGGAGTTGGCAGATGATTTTGTTGTTTTGTACTATATTAATTTATTTCATTCTTTTTGTTATTTTTTATTGCTTTAAATGTGGTTTTATATTCTATAAGCCGCCTTGAGATGCCATGGGTGAATAGGTGGCAATATAAATTCAATAAATAAAAAATAAAAACAATGAAAAATAAACAGATAAAACCAAAGAAAGTGGGAGGACAACATCATATCAGCCCACCTTCCAGGCTCCCCCTGGGATCCCTCCCTCCCTCCCAAGAGTGATGAAAAAAATACTTCTATTATAGTACGCTTCAAATATTTGAAAGGCTCTTATATAAAAGCGGTTCAATATCTATTTTCTCTGTCTCCAGAGAGAATAATGGGCTTTTAAGGTACAGGAAGGCAGATTCCAAATAAGTATTATGAAAAATTTCCAAAGGGCAAGGGCACAGTCATACTACAAACAACTACCCAAAGATGTAGTTGGCCACCTTTCTCTTGTTGTCAAGGAGGAAGCTGCACAGCCATCTGTCAGGGAAGCTTTAATTTGGAGTGTTGCTCTTGACATCTGAACTGTTGTTAGTTGCGAAGTCGGGTCCAACCCATCGCAACCCCATGTACAATGTTCCTCCAGGCCTTCCTGTCCTCTACCATCCCTTGGAGTCCATTTAAGCTCACACTGACTGCTTCAGTGACTCCACCCAGTCACCTCATTCTCTGTCGTCCTCTTCTTTTTCTCTCAATCTTTCCCAGCATTAGGCTTTTCTCCAGTGAGTCCTTTCTTCTCATGAGGTGGCCAAAGTATTTAAGTTTCATCAGAATGGCCTCTTCCAATTCTTATGACAGGACATAGAAGACTGTCCTATCCTTTGTGGAAGATGGCTCATCAGTGTTTGTTTCTCTCTTAAGATATTCCTGCTGTTTAGTAAGTAGTGTTTAATACCTGTAACAGAGTATTGATGCCAGTGCTACGTGCCCTCTTCCCATTTGATTCACCGCCTGTTATCTCCGTTTCTCTAGTTCCCTGATTTGCTTCAGTTGTAACAGCTCAGATTTGAATGTGCGTGCATAAACAGAGTTATCTGGAGAACCATGATCCTGTCAAGGATCCTTGATGTTTGGTTATGTGTATAGTTGGGTAGGGTAGATTTAAATGTATATTTTATGAAACGGAGTGGATTTGAGTCATGTTTTATAGCTAGAAAGAGCTGGGGGGTTTTCAGGTAGTGCAGTGGTTCTCAACCTTCCTAATGCCGTGGCCCTTTAATACAGTTCCTCACGTTGTGGTGACCCCCAACTATAAAATTATTTTCACATACACCTGTATTTGTATTGAAATATGTGTTTCTGATGGTCTTAGGCGACCCCTGTGAAAGGGTCGTCCGACCCCTAAAGGGGTCCTGACCCACAGGTTGAGAACCACCGAGGTAGTGAAACAATGCTTTTAATTTTTCAAAACAAGATAGCGAATTACTTTTGAACTTTCATATAAGTTGGTTATTATAACTCAGTTTATTTCTCCAGGTTCCTCCTCCTGTAAATCCAATTCTCCAGGCATATGGCAATATTTCAGTAAGTCTGCTTTTAGTGATTTGAAGGAACTTTCTTGGCATAAACACAGATCATAAATAGAATTATATATGTCATGTAAAGGTTTGGGTAGAATTTATAATTGATTGGAAATCGTATTTGTGTGTGGGGTTTTTTTATCCTTTTCAAACTTAGTGATTTTATAATTTCATGTTTTGGTAATTTAAAATTTCCAAGAGCAGTATAAGCTTGGTGCAACTTATATTCTCTCTGTTTTTGTACAGAGGCAGAATTAGTTGAATTATCGATTTCTGCTAAATCCAACTGTTTTATTTTAAAAAAACACCACTTTCTCTTTAATAATTTTATTTTTCACCCAACCTAGAACTAAGGAAAAATTTCTGGACAGTTAGAACAATTTAATCAGTGGAATGACTTGCCTCCAAAAAGTTGGGGTCCTCCATCACTGGAGGTTTTTAAGAAAAGATTGGTCAACCATTTGTCTAGAATGATATAGGGGGCTAGTCAAGAAGGTCCCTTCCAATTCTATTATTCTTCTTATGCATGTGTGAGACAGATTTCACATGCAAACATTTTAAAAATTGGGGGTATATTTGCAATCTTGAGATTAAATTTTATCTGTTCATATTTCTCCCTGAAAAACATCTTAATAAATCTGTCTCTTAAAAACTGTCATTAGAATTTAGTAACTTACTACAAGTAAGAATGGAAATCAGACACAATAAATTTTACTTAACTAAAGGAATCTTCAAGATACTTTGCCTTTTCTCACATTTCGCTATAGTAAATCTGGCAGCTAATAATAAAATAGCATTTATCACTTACATTACCTTATGTAGTTCTTGGGAAAATAGACAATAAAGCACAATAAAATTATTTCCCAAAATGAGTAGTGCAATTTTTTTGTTTCTGATTTCCTTACAATCTGTTTTTCAATTTTTATCAAATTGGTACTTATTGGTAACAGTTCTGTTTACAGTAATTGTTCCTTTGAGGTAACCAAAGGAGTAATTAAACAGACATTTCTACCAATATGTCGCAGTAAATTAGTAAACTCAAACTCAATTGGTAAATATGTAATTTCAAGACAGTGGAATACTATCTATAAATTATTATCAAGGCTCAATTCTTGATGATTTGCTGAAATAAATCAGAGAATAAAGAATTCTAAGTTGTCTAATCAAATCTGAACATATGGTCTTTTCCCTATTTATTTGGAATTTCTAAAAGACCTTACTGCTTTTGATGTATGCATTGATTTCTGATGCTTACATTTTTAATGTTTTCTATGGACAATTGGCCCACAGGATAATACACTTATCTGAGCTCCAATTAGGGTAGATATGAAATGGATGGTCACTTCTCTGTGATAGTTGTTTGTGTAGTGAGATACAGAGAAAAATGGTATACATCCTAAAATTTCTCGGCGAAAGTTAAGAATATAAATTATTTACTGTATCTTATGATGAAATTATTCTTGTTTTTCCTTGCAGCCTTCTGCATATGTATTGGAGGTTCTCAAAAAGGTGAAATCAAGGTGTGTTCGTAGAAACTTCTTACCAACAAAATCTTGAATTGCTTAATAGCTTGGCTGCTGAGATAAAAGCTAGAATGGGCTGAGCAAGTTGAATCAACTTTGTGTGAAGCCCATGTTCTGTTTTCATAATCTGTAGTTTTGTCAAGCTTCCAAGTATACTGATTTAAGAAAATGTGCCCTAATAAAATATTGAGCACTACTGAATATGTAGCATTTCAAATATTGTAATATCCTTGGAATCCCATGATACAATGTATGTTCTAGGTCAGGGCAAACTTGGCTCTTTTATGACTTGTAGACTTCAACTCCCAGCATTCCTGAGCTAACATAACTGGAAGAGGAATTCTGGGAGTTGAAGTCCACAAGTCATTAAAGAGCCAAGTTTGCCTACCCCTGTTCTAGGTCTTAATTAGATTCAGAATATAGTTTTACTGCCCCTCAGACACTGTCCTTAACTCTAACAATCAGAGTAATAATCAGGCATATCACTGGAAGCATGTAGACAGAAACATTTTTTATTTTTATTTTATTTTATTTTTTGCAATTATCCTCCAGTCTCTCTCACCATGAGGAGCTAAATAATATTTCTAAGTGTTAAATGAACCATAAAACACAACTAATTTACTTCTAGAGAGCCAGTTCATTCAAGTACTTGTATGCAAATTGCCATCTTTTCTTTTATGGAAGTATGGCTGTAAGTATAAATGCTTCTAATGGTAGAAATTGCCCTAGAATTTGGATTGGCAGCTTGTAGTCCTCCATGTGTCACTGGACTGCAATTCCTGTCATATTTTTCCATAATGGCTAAGGCTGATAGGGTTCTACAGCTCTCAAATATGTTGCTTACCTCTGCTGGGAAATAAAATTAAGCCACATTCCCCTCAGGATAGGGTTTCTCAAACTTTCACTGTCCAGAGCCCACTTGAGAGGCTAGCGTTTTGGGATGGAAAAAAACTTCAGGCATTTGCCTCTAACTATTATCCAGCTGGTGTCAAGTAAGGAGAGCAAGGAGGCCAAGCCGGAGCAAGACTGAGGTAGAACCAGATCTGCCATTTGAAACCATTGATTCAACATGATCCTTATTTTATTGATCAGCTAATTCTATTTCTTGGGAAGAAGGCAGTAATGGTGCCAGGAACTGCTTGAAGTATGCCTTTCCTTTGTCTTGAGCATCTGCTTTTCTGCCCTGGATAAGAGAAAAAGATGGTTGCCAGATGGTTGGGTTTTTCTTTTTTTAACTTCGGTGCTAGATATGGAAATGACAATCCTATTCCTCTCTCTCATAGTGAATTGGAAGAATCCCTTTTGGTTTTGCCTTTCTCCTATGTGCCTGACCTTCTAATGCTCTTCAGTCAGTATTTCGAATTGGGTCTAGAGACAGAGTTGCTCTGCCGGGCTCTCCTGTTTCTCCTCAGGTAAATCGAAGGGTTTTTCTTTTCTTTAAACCAGGTATATTACTATTTTCTTTTAAGACTGGAACTGGCTAACTTAGATTAATATGGAGAACCTAATCCAGGTTTGGCATGCTTAGAAAGCAAATTTGAATTTAATAATAAAAAATAATCAATAGCTCAATTTCTGTGCACAGCTTAGGAGTCCTGGTTTAATCATTAGAACATGAACACACAGGTGAAAGTTGCTGGTTAGCTGTTTCATCATTTTTGTTGCTTTAAAAACATACATCAGTAGAATCAATCTCTAGTCCATGGACATTTCATTTAAGTTGGATATCAGTTTCCACAGTCTCTTTGTCTTGTGCTGTAGTCCATTACTTCACATTCTTTGATATCTTGTAATAGTCCAAGGCTGGCAAAACGAGCAGTAAAGTCTGGCAATATCGAACACAATTGTTCTGATAGGCAACCCTGATCAGCATGCACATTCACTTAAAAATGAAAAATGCTGTTTACTTTGTGAATTGCTTTAATGTTGTTGACAAGTGGTATAATTGAGACTTATGGGTTTGCTCACTTGCTTGTTTGATTTCTGGGTAGTGTGTAAAAATCAAACAGAATCCAATGTACCCCGCAGTAATGGCTATAGAATACATAAAAATTGTTATTATTTTTTTTTTAAATGCAACTCCATGTTATTATGGCTGGATGAAAAAGGTGTGTTTCTAAGCCCTTCTTAAAAGTCTGGGGACTGGCATATCTCTGTCCTATTGAGAGTGAGATCTACATGGGAGGCCCCGTCAGGGAAAGAGATTAACTAGCTGCCACTAAAAACAGGCCTCCTTATTTTATCTCAGTAGTTATTATAAATCTTGTTTGAGGTTAGCTTTCTCTAGATGTTCCAGGAGTTTAAAACAATAAATAGCATCTTGTATGTGTCTGGGAATCAGTCAACCGTTAGGGGTAGAGATTTCAGAATAGGAAGAAAATGGCCTCTACAGGATAAAGTGGAAATTGCAAGTGGCACATGGGATAGCTCTGTGTAGAGTTTACTACAAAATTCAAGCTTGGAGCTTACAGCAGGTGTGTTTTGGTTTTTAGACTTAAACTAAATTATTTGTAAAAATGACCTGTAACAGTGCAAGATTTTGGAGGTGGGGGGGTTGAAAGCCACATTTTCCCCGCTATGATGTCAGGGGCTTGAAGCAAAGTGAGGAATGAGAAAAAAAAATGACTGAGGCTACTTTCTTTTCCCTGCCTCTTTCTTCTCACTCAGTAAGTTATCTGAGAGGCTTACTATTATGCTTATTATAATTATCTAACATTACCTATTATCTATCTATTGGAATGCTTCCCTTCCTATTGTTTTAGTTTCATGGCCAGTTTTTGCTAGTGGTCGGAACTTGCAAAAGGGTTCTTCTCCTTTGCTACTCTTCCACAATTTTAGACTTAGATATTTTTTTTTCCTTTCAATGCTAAATGAAGATAGGCTAACAGCTGAAGTTTCCCCATTCTCCCTTCCTGCCCTGGGATTTCATCTTGATAGTATGGTAACCTGTTTTGTTTCCAAAGTTTAGACAAAGTTCCTCCTGGATTAGTCAGGAATCCAGAACCCGTATCTTGATAATCTTAAAAAAAAATAAGTTTTCCTGTTTGTTCCTCTCTTCCTAGGATACACTTTGGGCAGATTACAAGCAATCAGCTTCTTGTTCAAGTGATGGAGAACCTGAAAAAAACTACTCTTTCCAGAGTTAGTCAAGTGAAAGTAAGTAGGCAGTGGCATGATATTTCTGCATGTTTAAAAATGGGTGGTTTAGAATTTAGAAACAACATGGTTTAGAATTCTGGTCTGATCTCTCAAACTCTGCAGTTCCTTATCCACTGTCATGGAAGGGGCAGCAAATGAATATCTCACTGGATACCAATATGCATTAAGAGTCAGGAGCATCCTCTTGGCCCCAGCTCATTTCTCATTCCTTCTTTCCCTAGGGCTAGGAATATGGATGAATGGGATGATAAAAAGTCCCATAGTTTTGTCAAATAGTGAGAGGGTAAGGATTAAAGCATGTTGGTATTTGAAACAAAGAGGAAAATTTGCTGGATAAGCTAATACTTAACTGCTATGATCCCCTCCCCCCGTTTTGAATCCCATCTGAAATAATAGGATAACGTTGCCATTATCTTACAGTTTTAAAATGGGTATCAGGGTTACTAGATAAGTGAGCGTTGAAATAATAGCAATTGGGTATGGAACTACGTAGATGATGCTTTAATGGTTTTTCCCAGTCTTTTCTTAAACCTCACTATTTATTTGTATTTATGCTCTACCTTTAGGATGTTCTGGGATTTAATATGGCTGGTCTCCAGTTCCTAAAAAGAGAAATTGAAGCCAGGGATGAAGTGACTTTTTTCACTGATGCTACTGACCGATTTGAGGAGAAAAAGAGGAAGAGAAAGAAGAAACACAAGATGATTCTTGCAGTGCTATGAAGCGATTCGCTGAGGGAGTTATTACTGCCCGAGAACACTGTGATGTGAAGGGAGAGTGTCTCTCAAGGACTTGGGAGAGGTTGAAGGAACCAGACAAAAATCATGCTGAGTTTTTATCCATAGGTTTTGAGATTGGATTGTAGGAGATGAGGACTATCCCTTTCGTGTGTCCCCTGCTTTTGACTGCTACAGCATCTTCTGACCTGCTTCCTTTGCTCGTCTTTAAAAAGCCACCTCACAGGACCCCACATTGACTCTCATCCCACTTGTCATGATGACAAATCATGCAGATAGCGCTCTGCCCTCTTGCTGGGTGGATGAATTTGTTCTCCCCACCCTCTATAAAAAAAAGAAGAAAAAAACAGCAATTGTTCAGATTGGATCTGGCTATTTTGGCCTGGTCTGAGACATTTGAGAAGGTTTCATTTGTATTTGCTTTTCAGTCTTATTTTTGCTATTTAATGATTTTGTCATTTTAATAATAGCAGTTTGTATTTGACTCGTTATTTTCTGATCTTAGTTTTGGGGTGGAAATGGGATCGAGTGTTTTACTCATTTAAATGAAACAGTATATTCTTTTCCTCATGGACTACAAGATTCAGGTTGTTAGGATTATATGTTTTGAGTATTGAGCTCAGTTGCATATTAGTTACCATTTGCAATTCCATAAATCATTTTGCTCCTCTATGGTACAAGCTCAGTTGTAAGCCTTGAAATCCCAACAAAAGTCTTCCAGCCAACATATAAAAGTTAAAAATTAGTTCTCCAGATGTGTAACATGAGATGGAAATCTAGTGTAGCCTAATAAGGAATCTAGTTTCCTCATTTAACCTTGAACACTAGCACCAGAAAATTCAGTGAGTTGCTCTGCATAAATACATCTAAATCTTACTTCCCTATGGAAGGCACATTGGCAGAATTTCAAAGTAAGTCTTAATAGGTTATCAATTCTATGCCAGTATCAAAATTAGCTGATTCTGCTGTTCTCAAGATATTAGAAATGTTGTACAAGTTCTTTGTGCTTTTTCACCTTCAGCAAGTAGGAATTTGTTTACATTGCCTTTAAATTTTTATAAATCCAAACCAAGAGATTTACTGTAATGCAGAATTTTTCTTATTTATTGCTGCATGTTCATATTAATATATGCCCACAATTGTTTACAATACTAATTTATATACAATGGGTAAATATTAGTTTAAAAACAATTTCATTATCCTTTGAAAACACCAATTTAACATTCTTCGCATATTAAGAAGGTTAGCACTGCAGAACTGTCATAATATTGGGGAAAAATTAATCCGGTCTGCTCTGCAAAACAAACATAAAAAAAATTATATAAGCATATGGACAAATTTCTAAGCACGTTTTCTGATGTAACTTTCTAGTACAACTAACCTGACATGTCAGACTGCATATGCCTGCTAAATTCAGCAGGTAGATGTAATCATTTATCTTATTGGACTTGTGCATTTAAAGTAAGTTATGGAAAGTGGATTTTTGCCTTTGACATTTTCTTAGATACAGAATTCTTACTTAATGAAGCAGGTGGCTTCAGACCCCTCGTGGCCTGACCTCTAAAAACTGGTGACAGAAAAAAGAAATGTCTAAAAGAAACAAAAGTCCTGTCCTACTTCCTACAGATTTCACTTTCCTCAAAAAATGCCAAAATGCTTATTCGATCATTTGAAATTATTTTAAGTTATCTTTACAAAAAACCTTGCATATGATTTGAACTTAGGAATTTCTGTAGTTTTTAATTCTCATTTTCTGGTCACTAGCCCAGGGGTAGGCAAACTAGTCTCTTTTATGACTTGTGGACTTCAACTCCCAGCATTCCTGAGCTAACATGACTAGAAGAGGAATTCTGGAAGTTGAAGTCCACAAGTCATAAAAGGGCCAAGTTTGCCTACCCTTGCCCTAAGGCATAGTGTCCCAGTCTAACTTTGTCTCAGCATGTTATGTGAGCCTCCCATTGTGATTTTTCTAGGTTAGCTCATTAAATGAAATTTAGTAAATTGTGGTGCCTTCAATAAACCAGAATTAAGCAAATCTGAGGTAGCATGATATGTGAATTTAGCATTTGTTTTAAGAATGGCTTCACCAAAGCTAAATGGCACCTCCTTCCCTTATGGAGTCAATGCCCACAAGAGTGCACATCCACATACCACACTGCTTTCTTTCTACCTTATTTTGTAAACTGACATTGTATTTTGCCTTGTTCTGCATAGCAAGATGGACAGAAGTACCATATTTAGACAGTGAGGGGTGAGAGGGTGGCATACCTTTTGATTTCATTTGAATTACCCTGAACTTCTTTTAAAGTGATACCAAATTTCAGATTTGTACGGTAACTCTTATCCACACTGAAGATCTGGAGAAAGAGAGAAATAATCGTTCTCAGAGATCAGACATTATGAAAATTCTATCGATGGAACTTGGTCAGGAGAGACAACAAACTTACATCCAGTGATGTGAAATTGCTTAGGGCTTGAGTTCCATTGTCTTTGGCTTCCACTTTCACCCGATACCGGCCTTTCAACATGCTATTAAGGTTGCTTGCTATTCTGTAGGAACAGAAGGTTTATTTATTTATTTAAATCACATTTATATCCCGCCCTTCTCCGAAGACTCAGGGTGGCTTACAAAGTGCTCAGCAACAGCCCTCATTCCATGCATAT
>JANHFR010008343.1:0-12934 GCA_032468015.1 Mimophis mahfalensis | reverse complement strand
TTTTTGACTTACAAATTTTTCTACTTACAAATGTGCATTTGGAATGGATTAAATTCGTAAGTAGAGGGACCACTGTACTGGTAGTTGTCTACTTGTTACCCTTCCATTGCTGAGGATGCAAATATCTAGAATCTGCCCTGATGTTTTATGTGTACCATTCCCAAATTATAAAGTTTAAACAATAAGGCCAATAATTTCTTTAATGGCAAGTTATTTAATGGTACTGCAAAATCAACCAACTAAGATCATCTGCTTTAGCCTCCCTAATGCTTCTACTGGCCCTGAGTTGGTTTTAGGATTACTATGTAGTAGTAACTAAATTTGTTTGGTCAGAAGTCATTACAAAACCATCCACTGGTCTACAATTTATACTAAAACCACCATCTATAAAATCTATATACACTACGGCATTTATGGGTCAATGATTCAAAAAAAGATCTTGAAAGGGGTCATACACTTTTCTCCTAAAATGCACACAATGCACAAATAGGTTGCTTAGTAAAGATATCTGAGTGCCTTAATGAAAAATGTGACATCATAAACTAAGACTCATCTTGAGTACTTCACAAAAGGGTAAAGCAAGCTCTCCAAAGACAAACAAGCAAGCCTTTGAATTATTCACTTCCCTCGTACTCAAATTCCAAATTTACACACAAGACAATCCAAGCATCCAAATATCACAGAATATCACTGGATAAGACCTAGATTTCACCTGGAATTAGCATCTACTTCTTCCATGCCCATGCCAGATACTTATGAGTTAACTGGCCATCCGTCAACTGAGGAAACTGTACATGAGTAAACACACACCCTCTTGCTTTTCCAGTAGCATCATACCTGCACAATGGGGCTTGGCAAAACAATATCAAACTTCTTCTGGAGAAAGTACAGCTGATCTTCAGCCTGTTTTAAAGTATCCATTACCATTTTCCAAAATTCAGTTGCAGAGAGATGTCTATGGGGCAGCTGTAAGAGCAAGCCTAGAATTAAATATCTGAAAAAGAGTACGTGTAAAACAATAACTCTCCCAGTTTTCTTAAACTTTGTATCGGGTCTCCTGCTAATTATACCATCCATTATAGGCTGCACAGCAGCCCAAAAATATTTTAGGCTATGGACTGGGATTTCTGTGTTTTCAAGAAAATGCTATGGTTTTTTCTTCTTCAAGGATATGCCTATTGGTTGCATGCAGAGGGAAACAATCCAATAGAAATTGCCTCTTACCTGGGCAATCTCCCCTTCTGCCTCCTGCAGGACTTGCTTGGCCAGATCCCTCTGAAGAGTCACAAAAGAACACAGGATGCAGGCCAGCCACTTCAGGGCCACCTGATTGAATGTAGGAAGCTCAGATACAAGCAAGGAGTTAATGCCAAGATAGGCATTCATGATAGCCTCCTCCTCGTAGGTCACACTGCCCGTCTCATTCCTCTTCTCCTCATATTCCTCATAGTCAAGCAGCTTATCCGATCGCTTCTTGATCAGTTTCTGGGGTCCCCTCAGAGTGTCTGACAAGTTGCACAAGGGCTTATATACCAGGTGCTCCAGCCTCTGCTTCTGTAAAGAAAGAGATGCAGACTTTTCCCAAATCTTGGCCTCCTTTGCTCTGTTCCGAAGTGGAAGATCAAAGCCTTTGGGCTGAGAATCTCTGGTCCTTCTCCTTACTACGTGCCTAATATTTAGAGAAGTCTTAGATAATCTAGAACAATCTCAAAGAACTTGCTTTGAAATTTTGGAATATATATGACCTTATGTTCCATTTCCCAGAAACTGGCTCATTAGGTAAGATGAAGATTTTTCCTTTGGAAAAAAAACCCTGTTATCTCACAATCGTCATTATCATCTTCAGATATGCCGAGACTACAACTCCCCAAATTTCAGTTTGCCTGCAAACGGTTGAGGCACCTGCCCTTTGGAACCAACTGCCGGTGGAGCTCCGGATGGCTCCCGACCTCTGCTCCTTCCGAAAGGACCTGAAGACGCGGCTTTTTGAACAGGCCGGCCTGGTCTGAGGGGGTTTTATTTTAAATTTATGTGTTTGTTTGTCGGGGCTTCTTAATTTAATATATTTTTAACTTTTGTATTCTATTTGTTTTAATTGCCCTGTACACCGCCCTGAGTCCTTCAGGAGAAGCGCGGTATATAAATTTAATTAATAAATAAAATAAATAAATAATAAATGTGTGAAGGCAAGGCTATAATGAATCAATCCGACCCTTCCCTCTTCCCAAATTTGGCAAACTAGAAATGAAATGATACTTACATAGACAGGAAAGATGGTTCTGTGAAGCTTTTTTGCAAGGGAACAATATGGTTGGGTAATGTATGTTTCTATATCCAATTCATCCTCATGTGGTTTGAAACTAAGGAACATCTAAAAGATAAAGAAATTAATCTGATAACCTAAAAACATGATTTTATTGGCAACATATCCAGTGATACACACGAAATCAGTCTCCAAAATGCCATTATGATTTATTGAAAAGCAGTATTTTTCAGATTAACATGCATGAGTTATAGAAATAATATACAATTCGATTAAAGGGAGGGATATATGGAAGAAACGCTTGAAAACTACACTGAATTTTAATTTTAAAGAATTTTTATAAAATTATGTATCATTGGTATATGACACCAGATAAATTGTACAAAATGTAAAGCAAATTTCAAATATTTTTTTGAAATGTAATCGAATAGTGCAAGCGGGCAGGTCCACCACTGGTGGAAGAAATTAATTAATGCAAATGTTTCATGATACTCCTCCCAAACTTTGCTTTAGTGAATCTGTTGGAGTGTAAGGGTCGATGGTCATTGCCATTTCCTTGTGGTGAAGGTAAAGACGTGACGCATGTTGCAGTAAATAGTAAAACTGTTTATTATATACAAAATAATAAAAGAATACAGTATCTAAATATCAAATCCTAGTCTTTTGTATCATTGCAGTCATGTATCCATGTGGTGTGACCAAAGTTTTGGGTCATTTTCTTATTTTTGTCTTGTTACATAATTCCATTGCTAGAATTATGATTGTTCCTGGACATTTGATTTAAATGTTCCTCAAATACTAAACTGAAGCACGTTCGCCATTAATTATTTCAACCAAAAATGCTATTAACAGTTTTGAATGCATTATTTCCAGTTTTGGTTCTGGAGAGTCAGAGAACAAAATACTCTATTCTTCTGACGCTGCTTGGTTGGTTCCACTGTTTTGGACATAAAAGGAAAGCAATTGACAGTCTGGTGTTCAGCCATACTTGAATAATGCTAATATGTTCCCTTTCTAAGATTTGCTTCCACATTAAAAATCTTAATGGATGGGGCTATCTTAATTCTTACAAAAACGTATCACTTTTCTCTCTGTCTATGGCAATTCTCAATCAACCAGGTCATGGTTGTCCCAAAGGTGCTTTTTTTCAAAAGGCAGCTGGCCTTTCTTGGGTGTTTTTTTTTTCTTTGAAAAGGTTTCACTTCTCATCCAAGAAGCTTCTTGGAAGAGAAGCAAAATGTTTTGAAAGAAGAAAAGAATCAAGAAAATTTTGTTGCCTTTTTTGGGGGGTGGGGGGGGTAGCATCTTTGGATTACTTCTCCCTCACAAGAATATTTCTCTATTCTGATGCCTTTAAAATTTAGATGAGCAGCCCATGAACAGATCTAAATTTAAATTTGGGAATGGCAAGCAAGATTAAAAGTCAAGCAACATCTCCCCTTATCCCAGTTCTGATTGCTCTGCTTCTATATAACCCTTCACAAAAATGGTACAGTAATTTTAAAGCAGGGGGAATATTTGGCATAGCACTAACTTTCAATGTGACAGATGGAAGCAGTAATTAAATACATCATTGGAAAGTAATCATATTACTTAAATTTAATCACATGTAAGTGACATCAAATTTAGCTTTTGTTCTGGCACCACTCAGCGTTTTTTGGGAATGCCGTTCTTGGCTGACCATGGCTATCAGTCCGGAAAATATTGTGCATCCCTTCTGGAAGGATCTATTGGGTTTCCCCCACCCCCACCCCTTGTACCCTTGATTTTCTTCTTATGCTCCATAAAAGAGGGCTGGGGGTTTTTTTTTAGTGTGGGGCCACTTGTCTTTTTTAGCTCACTTTTGATGCACATCTAATCTCATAATTCTGTGGGCATTATTGAAGCTCTCTATTTTTATTTAAGTATATTTTTTTTCCAAACTTCCTACTGGCATATCTTGACATGCTTCCAGGGTTCTGTTCAAATATTTATAAAACTTGGTATTTCCTTCTGAATGTTCACTGGAATCCTTTAACGCCCAACTTAGCTACTCTTCCTTCTTTTTTGCCTACTGCTTACTGCCCTCTTTCCAAGTTCGCCAAGGTCAATTCCCTGAAGAAAGAGGAATGATAGTAACAGGTGACAGAGGGCTAAGGTTACTCAGTTTTCTGAACGTCATATTATTTGCAGCTGGGAACCACGAAAGCTTGGTTGTGAGCCCATTTAAAGTCCATTAACTTTAAAGAAAATTTTTCTAGGTTCAGATTAGGATTCCCTCATTAGGAAGGGAAGTTTGCCTTTTGAGCTGCTCCTTTATGAATACATATCCCATCCCACATATTCAGAGTGTATTGATAGAAAAAGAATGCATGTATGCAGATGGAAAATCATACAGATTACTTCCAAGGCAAGAGTTAAATGACATATACGTCAGTGTAATTACCGCCTGAAGTTCAAGCAGGAGTGAAAATTAGCAGCTACATACTGGTTGGGCAGGCACTTGTTTTACCACATCTTCTGCACAGACTTTATTAAACAGACTCAGCAGCTTCCCATCTTGCAAAAATAGATATATTGGATCAAGATTACTAAATTCTTACTAACAGCTTTAAAACTTAATACTGCGGACTTCTCTTCAGTCATGATTCAAAGTAATCTCAAAAACATTAATAGAGACAGTATGTCGGACCCAGTCCGCCAACAGACCAGGGACTCGTGAAGCTTTCACCGCCGACAGACCGGAGCAACTCACATGGGGCTTCCACACCCTGTTGCCTGCCCTACATTCATGGCTTTCCTCTCCTCATCTCTCCCCCCCCCCCCCCGTTTGGACTGCCGCCACGGGGACTGCTGGAGGTTTCGGGCTGAGGGCTCCCTCCCTGCGTCGCGTAATGATGATGTCGTGGGGATTCCCTATTCTGATGGGTGGGGGTGGTTACTCAACAGATGGCAGGGTGGAGATAACCATTTCGGTGGGCGAAGGGAGGGGGAGCTATGATGCTTGATGAGAGCTCCGTGTATGTCGGGACATTTCAGGAAGTTTAACGAATGTTCAGGATGGGTGTAATAGGCTCAGGGGGAAGGGCAGGGGTGAAGTAATCACTAAGGGGGTGTGGTAATGGGTATAAGAATCCGTGGATGGCGTTAGCATGTTGATCTGGTTTGATTTCGTCGTTAGTGCGTTTCAGATGTTCTCTCGTCATTAAATTCTCATATCTGGAGATTCCTGTGTAAGCGTTGTTTTTCACGCGGAGTCTGACACAGTGTTGGATTGTCAACCACAAAAATACACCTCTAGTCAAGTTTCTAAATGTGCTCTAATTCCATGAGTTTGGTTGAACATTAGATACAAAAATGTTACCTCTGTGTTGTCCAGAAAGCAGGCAACATTCTCTTTCAGATCAATTATAGCTGATGCCAATGGCTGAAACCTTTCTTCCAGTTTGTCAAATTCTTTATCCTCTGTCTAAAGATCAAAGAAAAGAAATTATGTCAGAAGACAACTTACAGGTAGTAAAAGATCAGTATTGAGCAATGATACAAGAGAAAATAGAATGCCACTAGTGAATACGGACATCTTCTATGAATGTCAGTCATACTGTTGGGAGAATTTCCCTCAGTTCCATTCTTCCAAGCTGGAAAAGGAGACCATTAGCAGATACCCCAGGGAAGCGCAAGCATCCCTAAAATCAAGGCACTGAGGCTATCAGCGTTCCAACTGAAGAACCCAACCAAAGCAAGCACAGCCGAGACGATCCAATCTCTTCATGCAAAACTTCATTGAATACATCACTTTGGCAAAGATGAGAGAAAAACCAGATCTAACTACTTCCTGTGCAAACTCACATAGTTAAAGTTTAGATTCTCCCTCCCCACCATTAGATCAGGTCACATTGTCCAATTGAGTCTCATGGTATTGTTTATGAGAAAGCCTTTTGGCTCTGGTAAACACCTGCTGAAGTGTCCTTGGTTCTCACAGTTGTCTTTTTGGTGTCTGGATTTTATCTCCCTCTTCCTACCCCCCATACTTCATTGGCAAGCTGAGAAGCAATAATAGTTGCAACAGCAAAAGTGCCTTTTTGAAGCTTGACAGAGGCTGGCTTCTTGAAAATGAGATTGCTCTTTATTGTTCCAAAACAATACAAGGTTTGTTTTTGGGGAAGTTGGCCACAGACTGACCCATCAGTAAAATTTTTGCATAATTTTGAGCCCTTTGTGAAAGACACGCAAGTGAGATATATGGTTTTATGACCAGAACAGGAAACACAAATGTGATACATGAACCATGGTGGTGCAGTGGTCAGAGTTCAGTACTGCAGGCTACTTCTGCTGACTGCTGGCTGCCTGCAATTTGGCAGTTCAAATCTCACCAGACTCAAGGTTGACTCAGCCTTCCATCCTTCTGAGGTGGGTAAAATGAGGAGCCAAAATTGTTGGGGGCAATAGGCTGACTCTGTAAACTACTTAGAGGGGGTTATAAAGCACTGTAAAGCGGTATATAAGTCTAAGTGCTATTGCTATTGCTACATGGCTTTTATAGTTAGAGGAAATATTTTGCTCATTATCTCCCTATCAGAAAAATTCATGACTAGGCACATGGTGTAAATAACATCGGCATAAATGTTAAAATTTCCATGCCTTTTATAAACATTGATTGATTTCCAGCTGCCTGTCAGCATTCTATTGCATTTAAAGAAACATTGTATTTTACGAATGGAGACCAAGATTTCTTTGACTCCAGATCAGAAGGCTGTTAAAAGGAAGGGGAAAGAGATCAAAAGCTTTTTAACTTCTATCAATACTTATAAATTTATGTTGCAAATGAATAGGTGAGTATGATATGCAAAGCAAATATCTGTCATCTCTGGAGTTCCTGGAAATTATATTATTTCTGTTAAATGCACACTCTGGATCAATAGAAAAGTCTAATACAAGCATAGACGTTTCTACTGGATCTTGGAAGAGGCAAGAGACAAACCTCTTCTCTTTACTATGCAAAGAGAAGAGAGATGATTGAAAGAAATTTATTTCAGTAGGAAAAGCTGATTTCACTAAATTTGCTTCAGTTCTTGATATTTTTTTTTACTGCCCTAAATCGGCTAAGTTGAGGGTTAAGGAATATTACTCCAACAGATATTTCCATACAGGCTTCCCAATGCCGTCAGAGATAAGCTAATTTTAAGCAGGGTCATAATACTTTATCTTCTACAAACAGGAACTAGTGCTAAGCCCAATATCTCAGTTAGGGATGTAATGAGGAGTGGAAAATGCTCGGCATGCTTGCAGCGCTATATAAATTACTACTCCTGTCATTACACGTGAAGGAATCATCCTCAGCCAGGTCACAAGCAGAAGCTGTTATGTGATATCCTCCCAAAATGTGTCATGATCCATAAATGAAGCACATGAACTCTTAGAGACTGCAGTGTGATCGTCTACGGCTATCCACAGAGTAGTTTGAGGGCATCTTGAGGCCATTGGGGTGAATTCAGTTGAATGGAATGGAAACTGTGGATGAGATGGGGGGTCCTGGAGTCTACATTTCCTGAACGCTCAATCTCTGTAACTGTACTGTTTAAAGCAATAGCACTTAGACTTATATACCACTTCATGGTGCTTTACAGCCCTCTCTAAGCAGTTTACAGAGTTAGTATATTGCCCCCCAACAATCGGGGTCCTTATTTTACCAACCTTGGAAGGATGGAAGGCTGAGTCAACCTTCAGAAACCTCTTCTCAATCTTTTTTGCCATTCCAGGCTATTGCAGGGCATTAAGTACCAAGACATACAGCGAAATGGCATATACTTACCTTGGTCACAATCCCAGCTTCTTGCATGAAGAGGCGACTCAACCGTGCAGTCTTCTTGGCAATGGAGTGGGTATTGATACGGGCTAGACGTTCTCGCAGAGTCAGATACCCAGCCTTGTTATATTTATCTGCTGTTCTCAGTCCAAAAGAGGAGAAGGTGAGAAATGTAACAGAACAAGTTATATAAGGCAAGAGAAAAAAATTTCTGGTATTTAAGGATTCCTCAGTAGATGTAAGAAAAAGAATGCCATGGGAAAACTTAACTTTGGTATCCCAAAGGTACTTTTTCAAGAGGCAACGGACTTTCTGGTTTTTCTTTGACGACATTTCACTTCTCATCCAAGAAGTTTCTTCAGCCCTGACTGGATAGTGAGGTATGGGAGGATTTATACTCCTAGGCAATGATTGGTTTGGTTCAGAAAAGACCATTTGATGAAAAGGGCTGGGTTCACAAGCAAATGAACTCCGAAACAACAAAACCCTGAAACGCAACCACATCTGAAAGTGAAAGTGGCCGAATACTTTCAGACACGGTTGCGTTTTGGGGATTTGTTTTGGAGTTCATTTGCTTGCAAACCCAGCCCTTCTCATTAGATGGCCTCATCTCAGCCAAATGCCCGTTAATGTAGCAAACTATTGTTTCATAGTTGGAAAACAATGGCCACTGTTGCCCAACACATCTACTGTACTAGGGAGGCTCTGCTATGCTTATGCAAACAATTCTGACAGGACAAATTACAGATTGCTACATTATGATCATCTTGAAAGCTGATCTGTTTCCTATCCCTTAGTGTTAGTTCAGGTTTGAAGCTAAGTTCATTAATGGCTGGTTCCAATTCAGTAATGCATATTCCTCAGGCATGACTGGTCAACTCTCCCAAAGCAGAATTAAATAACAATGTATAGTTCCTTTCCAAAAGTGACTTCTCCGTTGCTTGCATGTTTGGAAGGGCAGCAGAAAACATCTGTGTATGAATAATGTTGCCCATTGTCCTTTAAACCCAGAACTATAAGTGAGTTGTAGCTGATTAATTTCCTACATTGCAAATACTGACTCAGGAAAGTGCTTGCTGTTGCCAAAGTAGAAATGATGTTAGAATCACATTTTTAAAAGTGCTTTCCCTTTTATTTTTGTTTGCCTTTCAATATCCCTAGCTAAACACAAGGAAATAAGATCACGAAGGCCTGAAAAACTACATCAAATATTCCATGTAGCCAGCTTCACTTGACCCACTCCAGATATATCGGATGTCAATTTTCTGACAAATTACTGTAGAGGATTGAGTGCTATTGGAAGTTGAAAGTTCCTGGCATTCTGCAGTGGACCTAGCCAGAGAAGAGCAATCTCTCTTACCTATTTCCTTCCGCCTTTTATATTCATTGATATTGGCATTGACATCTGTCATTGCGGTGGCTGCAGCCTGCAGGGCTCCATAGGCACTGTCAGTGTCTGAAGTGTTTTCCACAATCTTCTGCAACAACAGTGGGTATTTTGTGATTCGTTGCACTGGCATCACCAGGAAGAAGCTCAGGTTTGAAGCACCAGTGTGAGGCCTGACCAAGAAATGCATAAGGATACCAGTCAGAACATGTTGAGTCCCCTCAAGCAAACAGTGCCATCTATTGGAACCCAGAAAGCATATTTTCTCTGTCACGGAGCTTATTCTCTGGAATAAGATCCTTCCCCCTCCCTGCCCAGAGACCCATATCAACGCCCTATCCTGGTGATGTCAGAAAGCCTTCAAAATCTGGATTTTTTTCCTCAGCTTTGTGGTGGGATGCTTATGGAGCACTATAGGTGATATTTTTGTTAGAGGCAGTGGGTTCGTGTAGACACCGGGATTTTCCTACTGGTTTTCCCTTGTTTTATTTCTTGTTTTAATTTTATGTAAGGTATCCAGAGTCATTTCGCAATGGGTATCTTCTAAAGCCCCTAAATAAATAAACATCAGGATGTAAAGCGGCTTTAAATTGTTTCCGGCTTTTCCAAATGGGAAAGTGAATATTTCATATGTATTTAACAGAGAGGCCTGATTTGCATTTTATATCCCAAGTTATTTATTTGATTTACATCTCATTTTTCTGTTGTACACCTCAAGACAGTGAACATAATCATTCTTTTCCCCAACCTGATATGATGGAGATTGGGGTGGGAAACCGTGCCCAATCCAGTCATTCAACTGGCTCCCTTGCCTAAAAGAAGACTAGAAATCCTGTCTCCCAATTTCTAGTCCAATACTTTATCCACCACGTCAAACTGGTTATTTTTTTTAATTTGAGCTTGCAAAACAAATTAAAACAAAAACCCCAAACAAAACAAAATTCATGAATAGCCATCCTCCCTTCATAATATTCTAAAGTATCTTCTATATCCACTTGATAATCCACCTCCAATTGTTATGCTTGATTTCTGACAAAGTTAAGGTGTTTAACCTTTAAAGCCCAATGGTATGCTATGACCATGCCATTGCCTGGAACATGACAATTTGTGTGTGAGGATTACACATTAGCCTTGATTAACAATGCAGGCCTGGTGGAAGGATTCTTGCTGCTGCTATTGCTGCTGCTCTGTTAAGTTTGAAGGGTTTTTTGCCAGCTGGTTGGTAGTAGTGGCAGAAAGAAATGTGCAAGATGAGCTCCTTTGTATGAGCATCTTGTTTCAAAGAAGGCCAGCAAGGCTTCTAAAAAGTTAATCAACAGGTGAGACCTCAGCAAATGGTACTCTGTTATTGTGGTTATCATATGGCATTGTTACATTCGCCAAGAGACCGCAGTGCTGTTGCAAAGTAGTAGTTTGGTTGCCAGTTTATCAGCTCTGTTGTAGGAGAGGCTCACACATTTCCCACAGGGAGGTAGGTGGCTCTGCACCGGAAAGAAAGAAAAGCGGTTCTTCCTACAGCATCATCCAAGGCCCCCTCCCTTCCCTGAAGCCACGTTGCAAATGGGCACCACAACTGGGAAGGTTCAGAGCCAGCAGGAATCTGACTGCCTATATGGAGTACCAACTCATTTCCCCATGTTCTATGCAAGTAGATATTATTTATCTCTTTGCAGAGAACATGCGTTCAAACTGTTAGGTGGACAGAAATTGAGGCACGTGATAGGAGCTCACCCCTCCCTACAGTGCTAGGACTCAAACCACTGGAGCAGAGACCATCTCCAGCATTATTCAGCAACTGAGCTTATACACTCCTTCTGGACATAATTGATTCAGTGTCAATACAAAATTGTATTTAATAGCTTTTGGAGATTGGCTTTATATTCAATCACTTTGCTTTGCTCAGAGAGCATTACAAGATACCATTTTTTCATGGCACCTTCCATGAAAAATAATATCCACTAAAGAAGGAAATATGGTGTAGTTTGCACAATGCCTTTTTATTAGTTTCCCCAACAAAGCATGATAAACAGCATGGCTTCATTTAATCCCTTTAAAAACTCATTTGGCCCAATGGTTACCTTATCTGGTGGCACTGAATTCTGAAGGACAAGGATAAGGTTTGAATCCTGGCATAATTTCATGGAACATCACAATTGTAGGAAGTTAATACAATCCAATAGAAATCCAGTGGAAAGATACATATAGCTGATATTTGCAAATCTACTTGTTCCCCTGCTTTTAAACATGATTCATATTTAGCAAAAGGCGTCTATGTTCAAAATTAAATACAAATGGCATTAGTTGACTTGCTTCACATCCTACTTATTTGTGTGGACTTACAGAAATGTAGTGTAGATTTACACACTCTGGTTTGGCTGTGTATTGTAATTCATTTGGAAAAAAAGCTGTCATCTCTCACAGCTATGCTCTCCTACTCAAGTATCTGTTGCAGCAAGCTGAAGGGATGAAGTGACCCAAAGGGCACAGATGCTGCCTACCACTGACTAGTGTAACTGCCTCATTAAACTCAGGGCTGTGTTTCTTGAAAAGGAAAAAGGTTAACATACTAAAAATCTGGGTTGTGTGATTGCCACCATTATAAAGTATACTTACACAGTGGTAGTCAAGGTTTCCATAATTTCTTTTTGCAATCTTGGCTCCTTACTATAAATATCCAACAGTAAAAGAGCTTGGTCATAGTCTCCACAATAAATTTTATAGACATTCTCCATTTCTGCTTTGAGCTCTTGGAATAAAGTGCCTACCACAACAAAATTATAAAACCATCAGAATGAAGACTCTCCAGACATATACTGTATCTTGAAAAGCCTTAATGAATCTCATTAATTAGTCTCACTTTTATGCTAGATACAGGAATAAATTTTCAGGCCGATAAAGAGTGTAGACATTTGAAGTCGAGTAGTACCTCAGTACTTATTGTTAATTGGTTCTGGGAGGTGTGATGAGTACCAAACAATTTTTTCCCAAAAGGAATAATGTAGTGAATCACAGGACAGCCAACACTGACAAGTTCTCACTGAGTACCAAACAAACAATGACTACCAGAGCAAAATTTTCACAACATCATGTGTTAAGTACCAAATTTTGATGAGTTTCAAAGCAGTTGAGTACCAAGAAAATAGAAAATAGAGAAAAGGAACTATTTTCTTCTGCCACAAATAATCAAAGTAATTCTGTAATTACAGAAATAGCTGATTAACATCAAGCTAAGTAACACTTAGATCTTTCAACTTTTGAAAAGACAATATTGAATCCAGCTTTTAAAAAAAAAAAAAATTTTTTTTTAAATTTTTTAACTCAGGGCAGTGAACAATTAAAACACACATAATACAAAAATTAAAATAAAATTAAATCAGTTCGATAAATGACAGACACCCCGTTAAAATGGAACCACCCTGCACCCACCCTCCCTCAGCCCAGGCCAGCCATCCGGAAAAGATATGTTTTTAGTTCTCGCCTGAAGGAGCGGAGATCCGGG
>JANHFR010008338.1:151967-162326 GCA_032468015.1 Mimophis mahfalensis | reverse complement strand
AGAGCTTTAAAAAAGAGAAGAACAGGGGCGGGGGTAGGTGGGTGGGGCCAGCCAGGGTGGTTTTTCCTGGTTCGGCGAACTACCCCAATCATTGCTACTGGTTCAGCCGAACCAGGCCAAACTGGTAGGATACCACCTCTGGATAGTCCTCAATTTGTTCAAAGTTACAAAGGCTTTGAAAAATGTATGACTGGTCCTCACACTTGGACCATTGCAGCTTTCCCATGGTTGCCGTGATAAAATTTGAGCTTGGCAACCTGCATATATTTATAACAGTTGCAACATCCCAGGGTCACATAATCCCCATTTGTGACCTTCCCAGCCAGCTTCTGGCAAGCGAAGTCAATGAGAGAAGCTAGATTCACTTAATGCCTGTTTCACATAACAACTGCAGTGATTCACTTACGATCATAAAATAGGTTGTTAAAATAGGTTCTAAAATGGGGTATAACTCACTTAATAACTGCCTTGCTTAACAGCAAAAATTTTGGTTGTAGTTGTGGTCATAAGTCAAGAACTACTTATAGAATCAAGTAATGAGGAAGGCAACATGAAGTTTCCAAGATGTCTTCTTGATTTCCAGAGGGAAAACCAAAAATAGATTTTCCTGTTTGAACTTAGGGGTTCTCAGATGTTTAATCCTTTCTATTCAGATGTCAAATTTAATGGTTTTATATTTATTTTATCTGGAAATAAAGAACTGCCAGTGTTTTTTAAATGTGATGATTAATGCCTATACATATGAAGTCAAGAAATTGGGAGAGATGCTGTATCTGCTTTAGTGAGCAGTAAAAAAAAGTCGATTTCTGGATGGAATCCTGAGAAAGGTTAAAGACAGAAGCAGATTTGAATAAATCTTATTTTCAGTCAAGACAGAAATACATGCAGAAGTTCAGTGTTGTATTTTAAAAAGCAGGCTCATTGATGATTTGTTTCCTTTCCTTTCCTTTTCGTTTCCTTTTCTTTTTCTTTTTCTCAAATGGTTGAGTCTTTGATATAGCTTATCGCACCTCCATCACTGATTGGATCTAATTTGCTGGTTGGTCTATATAATACTGCCACCTAAGACTGTGAACTGATGCAGATTTGGCTCAACAAATCTTTTTCCCCTCTTCTTCCCTCCCTTCCAAGATGTTTAATTGTTTGAGATTAAATACATATATTACTCAGAGTTGTGTTGTATAAGCAAAAACCTATTTGAGAAAGCCTTACATTTCTTCCAAATGACATACAGTGTAAGTTGAATAAGTAAAAGTGTCCTGGCAGCATAGAGTTAACTTTTTAAAATCATGCTGCTTTTACCCACCATTAAAATCAGTGATGTTAGTTGTTTTAATTGCAAGTAGAAAAAACGATCTGAAAGCAGCATTCAGCAACTTCTGCTCAAGAATAACACCCTTCTCTATCTGAATGTTTTTCTTCGATTGGAACAGCCTGAGTGGGTGGATGGGAAGAAGATGAATATCCCCCTGTAAATGGCATGGTCTGCACTGCTGCAACTTCAGTGTCAAATATCTCTCATCAAGTCATGTTTAGTGTCAGTAAACTTTTTTCCCCAAACCAACCTTGTAAGAAAGAAAAAAAAGGATAGCTAGAGATCAGTTCAAGGAAAGAAGAAACTCCCTGAATCTTCACGCTGTGGCCTACTGTGAATTGAGTGGCTATGCTTACACTTTAATTACTCAGGTGATATAGGTGCAACTGACATATAGAAGGAACAGGTCAACAGTATGTGACCCGTTACATCACTTACATGTCTTCTGCTGGCATACTCCAAAAGTCCATTTAATTTCTGTTGTAGTGGCACTCTTTGGCAAAGGGGGAGAGGCAAAGTGGCATACAAACCTGGTATGTTGATAGTAGCTGGAAGGGAGCAGGAGCCTAGGCTGGGAGCCAGCTGGAGATGAGAGGTGTTTCTGGCAGAACAAGGGAGAGAGGGTGCCTGGATGCTGCTCACAGCAGCTCGTAGCAAAGTCTGGTGTTGATGGCGTTTCTTCTCCTGAACACGAGGTTCTAAGTAGGATGAGGGACAAGCAAAATGCCAGCTCTGAAAGGTCTTGGTATCACCATCCCTTAGGTTCTACTTATTCCTTTACAGAAATTACCTATTCGTCATCCCTCAGTGAAAGAAGCTTATCTACAGTAGCATAGGAAGATGAGAGGACTTTTGTTACTTTCTTTTCAGCTAAGGCCAATGCCATTGTTTCAGAGTGTACTGTACTCTGGACCAGCTGTCCTCAACCTTTGTGGAACCAGGAACCAGTTTCATGGAAGACAAATTTTCCATGGACCGTTGGGAAGGCATGATTTTGCGTGCAATTTAGATCTCGTGCATGCACAGATGAAGCTTTGCTTGCTTGCTTACCCATTGCTTGAGTGGACCAGTTTCTAACAGGCCATGGCCCTGGAGTTGGGAATCCCTGCTATAGACACTATGACAAAAAGGAGAACTACATTGCAAACTTAGTACTACTGCAATCCCTGGAAAATATAGGTGCAATGTGTGTATGTGCATGGGCACATGCCCAGACTAATGTACAAGATTAGGACAGGCTGTCCTGATATTTTCAGGAACAAGACAGAATAACCCAAGGTTTTACTGGAAAGCTCAAGTTTCAGAAAAGCTGACATTTTATCCTTGCAAGGCTATCAATTTCTTCCGCCCTCTGCCACATACGGAGATTGATGCTTATATTGTACTGCAGGCTGTTGAGTCTGTGGAGCCTGTGGGCCATCTTCACCCTACATTACAAAGTCAGCAGGGTGTGGCTTGGGGAAGGGAGCCAGTTATAGAAGGTACAGACATATTTGCTGAGAGACACAAAATGCAAGTTTATATATATTCACTGATTCCTTCCTCTTTAAGACCTGTCAAATGTTGACATTTTTCTTTTGCAGCAGTAGCAAGTAAAGATTTTGTAGCAGTAGCAAGTAAAGCAAGCCAAGAAAGTAGAATTGCTGAGTATTTGTCCTCTCCGTCTAAGCTTTACCAACACAGAGTTTAACTGACACAATGATGCATTCCCACAACGTACTCAACACTGTTACCAAAGTAACCCATCCTCTGGATTCACTTAATCCACTAAACTACAAATTATCTATGGTTATATTGTTTGTCAGTGCAAGGCAGAATATTATTTATATATTCAAATACTTGTTTTCACTCAAGAAAAAAGATGGTCATTAGTGTGGTATTCATCCACTGACTGGGTCACCTTGGGTCTTACCTGGTTTCATATTAATGGGGTTATTTGTAAACATCTAGTATGATACAGTTTGCTACCCATCACTATGTATATTAGGTAGAGATTTAGAGCTGAAGAATTCAGACTCAGATCCTTGCTTTATGAATAAATACTCTTGATGAACTTTATTCCCACTTAGGTTAATAAGTTGTACTGGGGACAACATTAATTGGCATAGACATTATTACCCAAACGCTTCTCAATAGGGTGAAATCAATTAATACAAAAGAGCAGCCTGAAGGGTTGGAACAGAGCATATCTCATGAGTGGTTGAAAACAGGAGGCCCAGAACCTTTTTCAAAGTACCCAACATATTGCTAGAGAACACTGTTTCCCTGCAGCCACCTCATGAGGCAGTAGTTCACAACTCGTCAAGCGACATCTCTGTCCAGTGCTATATGCAAGTATCACAGAGGCCAACTGAAGTCCGTGAAAGGTGAAAGGGGGGCTTGGATTGACACAGGGGAAACTTGCGCAAGGTTCTCGTACGTGTTTATTTCAAAAATTAAGAAGAGATAACGTTCTTTTAAGGCTGCCTCTTTCCACAGCACATCCATTCCCAGATCCATCTGAATGCTCCCAGCACAGATTCGTTAGGCAGCTTACCTCGCACAAGGGCCAGCACCCTTGAGACACCTTTCCGAGGGCTCTGCCCCAACCCCCCTGAGGAGGCAGGGGTGTGAGGGGAGCTGAAGGTGAAGCTGGGTGAGATCTTGACCTGAGGGGTAGCTTGTTGATTGACGCTACCATTACTGAAGCTTCTGGCTCTGTAGAGAGAATTCTCTGAGCTGGAAGCAGAAATCCCACTGGGAGAAAATATAAAAGAAAAGAATCAGAGACAGGGCAGCTCTTCCCACAATGCCCCTGGCAAGAGTTATTTTTTGCACCTGAGATATGAAGACCTAATTCTAAAGTAGTAGACCCTTCTGAAACCTTTTGCATGGTGCTTGAGCACAATGTCTTAGTTCCCACATACAACGGTAACTGTTAGTCTATTCCTCTCCTGCTCACCTCCTTTCCCTTCCCTTTCCTTCTGAAAGGACATTAAACCTGGCTCTTTACCCAGGGACTGGGATAAGAGTTTAAGGAGAGTTGTAGGGCACCCTGGGAACTTGGTTTTCGGGTTTTAGTTTTTATATAATAGTTTTATTATGAGCTGCCCAGAACTGCTTTAAGATAATCAGACATATAAACCTGAAAAAAATTAACAAAAATAAATTCTCGCCACCCAACTCATCTCACAGGTTGTGGGGGAAATAGGAGACAGAAAGAATATTAAATATGTTCATCACCTTGCCTTTTTTTTTTACAACTCTGTAATCTCTTAATTCAGGGTAAACTCAGAGGGACTGAATGGGGCTGAAAAAAGGTAAACATAAAATAAACATACAGTGATAGCTAGTTTGATGTGTAGTTATAGATACCAGGCTAGAAACTGGGAGACTGGGTTCTAGTCCCACCTCAGGCCCTCAGCCAGCTAGGCAACTGGGGTGGTCACTCAATCTCAGTCCTAGGAAGAAGGCGAGGGCAAACCACTTCCAAAAAGTATTGCCAGTAAAGTTCAGGGACTTGTCCAGGCAACCACCAGGAGTCAAAAGGAATCAGATACAAAACAAAATACAAAGCAACATATCTGTTAACATAGGATAAATTTGCCATGTTTCTTCAATGTAGTTCCATTAATTTTATTGCTAAAAACTGTATAGCAGTGTTTTCTCCAGTTTATGTATTAGAAGAAAATAACACAGATCACATATAATCCTTTCCTAAAATATAAGAGGAAATAGTACTAAAACAAAGTACCGTTTCTTTGTTCTTAGGCCCTTTTCTCTGAAATCTGAATGGAACTGTTCTTAAATTAGAGGAGGAGGCATTCTTCCAAACAGAATATAAAACAGTGGGGATTTTAGGCTTATCATTTAACCTTCTCACGTCCCCTTTTTAGAATATTAGTTTTCCTTCTATTCTCCTTCCAGCCATAAGAAGGATCAGAACTGCAAGGTAATATGTGCAATTTCAAATACCACAAACACCTGTTCTCTCGAAGATTTTTTTAAAAAGCTTTTGTGACAAAATAATCTATAGGCAGAAAGATTCTATTCTATTATTAGGACTAATTGAATGTAAGGGAAGGGAAGGGTATAATAACCCTCCAGAATGTGGGTATTTGATGCAGGCAGATATACTTTCTATGCAGCAATGCTGCAAATAAAGAGACTGCGGCAGTCCAGGACTAAAGTCGGGGAAAGATTTGTGGAAAATAATCCTGAATTCCTATAGATCAGGGGTGTCAAATTCGCGCTGTCATGGTGTCATCATGTGATTGGGACTTTTCCTCCCCTTCGCTAAACTGGGCAGGGTTGGGGCCAGCATATGATGCATCCGGCCCACAGGACACGAGTTTGACACCCCTGCTATATATAGTCCTTTGTCTGCCCCAGTTGAATTTCCTATGAGCTTTACTTTTTTCATTGAACCTACATCCCCATCTGGTCACGTACTTGCCCCCCTTGGGTGGGGTTTTGGTACCCTTCCTCTTGGAGTAGCCTGTCACTCCTCTCATGCTGCGCACATGTTTCAGCATCCAGGCACGCAGATTGCTAAGGCAACTGTGTTCAGAGAGGACAATCCGAGGCCAGGGGTTGCATTCTGCCATATCCAGTGCTGCGACTGCTAAAGCCCTTCCAACCTGTATATGGAGGATGGCAGTAGATTGTTAAAATTCATGCCTTATTCATGTTTTTCTGCTTGTTTTTAAATCTAGCACAGGATTCAACAAAAATAAACCAGAAAGAGCTGCCCCTTAAAACAATTGCTAAGTATACTCCTACAAATAAAGGGTGATGAGTTTTGTCAAAGGCCTTAAATATGGTAACCAGATGTGCTTCCTATACTTATATCATGTTGATCAATGAGCTAAGAAGAGAAAACAATACTGAGGCATCTTGTCACTGGCATCAATTAAGCTGAAGATAAGGGCAGCCAACCTCCGGCCTGGCAGGTTTTTTGAATACGAATTTGTGTTCCAATTCAATGATTCCAAATTTCTTTTGTGTACTGCACGTTTTACTTATGTTTCAGAGAATACACAAAAGCAAAAACTTGGAGAAAAGACCCAGAATGTTAACAGACATATTGTGATCTCTGTGCTGTTCATTGTAAATTTTTAACTGCCCTATACACCGCCCTGAGTCCCTAGGAAGAAGGGCGGCACAAAAATTTAATAAATAAATAAATAAATCAGTTTTACTCTTGGTAAAGGTATGACATTGCTCAAATTTCCAAATTTTAAGGTAAAAGTAAGGGTTTCCCCTTCCTAGTCATGTCCAACTCTAGTGGGCAGTGCTCATCTCTCAACTGAGGTAGCTAGCATTGTCTGAAGACATTTCCATGTGGCCAGGATGACTACGCTTAGATCTACGGAATGCTGTTGTCTTCCCACCAAAGTGGTACTTTTCTATCTATTTGTATCTGCATGCTTTTGAACTGCTAGGTGGGCAGGAGCTAGGACAAGTAATGGGAGTTCATTTTGCGCCCAAACCTAGGCTGTCAGCTTTCCAGCTGACAAGATCAGCGTCTTTAACTGCTGAGCCATTGTTATGCTTGCCTGAGAATGGATAATCCCAAAGTAAACCACTTTACATTTCACAGCAGCAGTAAATCAAAATAAATCATTTACATTTTACAGCAGCATCTGAGCAATGTTCCATCACCTGCCAGCATTCGAGGAGACCTCACAATGAGTTTATGATGATCAATGCCTGCCAGATAAATGATTTTTCATGTGGCTCTACTTTTCAGTCTGCGATGTGCCATTTGTTGGCATCCAAGAAAGAACAGTATCTAAGCAGGCATTTAGTAAACTTACTCCTGAATCTGAAGAGTTTTTGTTCAGTTTTTAGACTGAACAAGAAAGTCTAAAAAAACATCCTCGGCACAGCTCTCTGAAATGCTGAAATTCTGGGAAACTCCTAAAGCTTTTGCCATGTAAGAATTTGCCATTTGGCCAACTTTATAGCCCCACAATCCAAGGGCTATGGATGCTTTCCTCTGAATTTATCATGGTATGAGGCAAGGGTTGGCAAACTTTTTCACTGAAAGAGCCACTTGGGTAAGTTTCCCACAGAAAACAAAACCCTGGAGGCCACAAAACCTGGGTGGGCGTGGCCAACTTGACAACACGCCCACCCTGTCACCCCTAAGTGGGCCTGGCCAGTTCAATCCTCTCTGTAGCTCCCTTTCTCCACTCCATCTCTCTATCTGCCTTTATCCCACTTTCCCTCCTCTCTATCGCTCCCCCACTCCCTATCTTCCCCCTTCTCTCCCTGTGTGTCTGTGTGTGTTTTTCTCTCGTGTGCGCTCTCTGTCTCTCCACTCTGTCTCGGAAAGGGGAGGCTGGGCCAAGCTGGTAAGCTCTGCTCATGGCTCTTCGCTACTCCTTTTTCTTTCATTTTGGAATTCCAGGCTGACCGAGAAACGAGCAGGAGCTACCATGAGCTACCGCAGAGGCTCCCCTCCTCTTCCCCCTCTCAGGGCCCCACTGGCCGGCTTTGGTGGGGCTGTGCACATGCAGGGAGAAGTTCCTCAAAACTGAGCGGCTGGGCTTGCACACAGCGGGCAGCGGCTCGCTTGAGGAATGCATGCGCATCCTTCTGCCCCCGCAACAGCCAGCCAGGGGGTCACGAGAGGGGAGGGGGAGGAGGGAAGCCTCTGCAGCGGCTCCTGCTCAGTCCTCAGCCAGCCCAGAGTTCCAAAAAGAAGGAAGAGCAGAGCTTGCCGGCTTGGCTCAGCCTTGGCTTTCCGAGAGAGAGAAGTAGAGACAGAGAGTGCGCGGCAAGAGAGAAACACAGCAAGGCCGGGAAGGCTGTGGGGTGGGGCCAGCCAGTGATGGATCAGGGAGCCACAGTTGAGGCCCCAAAGAGCCTCATGTGGCTCACAAGCCGCAGTTTGCCGACCCCTGGTATGAGGAGTTGTCTGGGTGATTAGGGTCTGAGCAAGATAGAGTGAGGACATTGCGCCCCCTTGCATATAGACTAAATGGTCCCGAAGGCTCTTTGCAAATACTGAGTCCACTTCTCGCTGGATAGAAGGGTTTTTCCTAGTGTAGGAGTGTAAACTACTCTTCCACATGTCCTGGAACATAGTTGACTGAATCTGAATCTGAATCTGGGGTGGAGGTGGGGTGGCCTGAGATACCTGCTCAAACAGCTCCACAGTGTATTTGGAGGGAAATGTTGGGAGAGGAGGAGGTGTTGCCCGCCCATTATCGTGGCATGCTGCTGGAACAGTATTGACTGATCTTCCTGTGTTGTAATTGCATTCCAGTGTGTAACTAGGAAACAGAGGGAAAAGGTTACCAACGTTAACGCAAATTATGAACTAATTCTTAGTTTTTAATATGACACATTGTGTAAACCTCTGATAGGTAATTCCATGATCAAAGGTTTCAATACACTGAATTCCTATTTTTTTTTCACCCAAAAGACGTTTCCATAGAGACCTTTTCATGCAATAGCATGATGGATAAAAAAATAGCTGGTGTTTTTATTATTCAACTATGCACTTGTAAAATCAGGCACCAAATAATATTATGGTTTACTGTTAGACTTTTGACATTAGAAATGGAACATTCTGCTTGATCTGATTAGGAAAAGCATCCCTTTCTCTACACAGCAATGGATTGCACTGGATGATCTTTGTGATCTCTTCCAATTCTGCGATTCCCAAAGCAGCCAGCTTTCTTTTATTCTCTGCACTGTATCTTCCATACACATGGAATAGCATTCAAGCAACAGGAGGAAAAAGAGAAGACCTTTAAGGGTCCCCAATGCTTTCCCTCCCCCCAACTATTCTCTTTGCAATGAATTTTAATCATGTGCTGAAATCCAAGCTTTGATTTAGGCCGTTAATTATTAGTAGTTAATTCAGCTAGATTGAGGGTATTCAAGGTTGTTGCTTAGCTGCCTTTTTCTGTATTCCTCTTTTCCCAGTAAGCTTCTTTTTATAACTAAATATTTGGCTTGACTAACTTAAAAAAAAACACCATAACCTTTCTTTAATCTTTCTCATCTTCCAGGTCACAGTGCTGTAAACCTGCTGCTTTTAATTAGCACTGATTTATAAATCTCTGCCCTCTAGATTTCTCAAAGCTGGGCCTAAAAGAGAGGTCCTAGGTGGAAAAGCTAAGAACTCCCCAAATAGACAAATTAGAATATATCAGAAAAGCCCATCTAACTAGTAGCAACCTATTATACCACTCTTTTACAGGGAAACTTTTAAGAAGACTGGCTGAGAAATCTGGGATTTGAAGTCCACACATATTAAAGTTGCCAAGTTTGAAAACATTGTAACAACCAAAATGCTAAGGAAAAGACCCTTGGCCTGTTATTCCTAGATGAAAAAGAGATATGTCAGTAGCACCAAAAGGATCAGCATGTAATCATCCTAAACAATAACATATGCCTCTGCTCAAATATGGATTCCTGTAAAATTTGGTTAGATAGAACTTATTTTTTACACAAAGTGAAATGTTTGTACAAATTCTAGCCTTTCTCTGAAGGCCAACTATTTAGCACTGGGAAATTCACTCCATGGTACTAGAATTACTACATATGCTGCCAGGATTCCCTAGTGAGCTTCCTCTCAACAGTTACTCCACTTGTGGGAATTTCTTCTTTCTGGCTTCAATTTGATCTACCAGATTCTTAAGGTGGCAGGAACTTTATAGAGTTTGGAGGTGGGAGAAAAGGAACAGAACTACAGAACCAATGGTTAAGATAATGAGGCAGTATTTCATTGAAGCACATACCTGTGAATAATGCCTGAAGCTTTGTAAATGGCCACACGCCCACTGCCCTCTTTTGATTGTCCATCCCGCTTGTCTTTAGCATACATATTCTTCTCTGAAAAGTTGCACCCCGTGAAATCAAAATGAGCAGAGTTCAAGGAGATGAGCTTAGGAAATAGCATATTTTCAACCTGTAAAAGCAATTAAGAGACTGGAGACTCAAAGCTCTTCCAATTTCGACATCCTAGAGCAGGGGTAGGCAAACTTGGCTCTTTTATGACTTGTGGACTTCAAGTCCCAGCATTCCTGAGCTAACATGACTGGAAG
>JANHFR010008338.1:124094-136796 GCA_032468015.1 Mimophis mahfalensis | reverse complement strand
ATTCCAGAGCAGGAGGCAACTGGGTGGGAATAAGTGATGAGTTGGCCACGCCCACCCAGTCATACCGGTTGTTAAATTATTGGCTCCCGGTATTTTCTTTTTTGTGGGAAATGGGTCCAAATGGCTCTTTGAGTGTTTAAGTTTGCAGACCCCTGGTCTAGTCTAACAAGAGAAGGACAAGGAGCAACAGCAGCAGTCTTCCAATATTTGAGGGACTGTCACTGAGAAGACGGGTCAACTTAGTCCTCAAAGTATCTGAGGGCAAGAGAAGTAATGGATGAAGACTTATTAAGGAGACATCCAACCCAGAACTAAGAGAAAATTTCCTGTCAGTAAGAACCATTAGTGGAACAGCTTGCCTCCACAAGTGGGTGATCCATTACTAGAGATTTTAAAGAAGAGATTGGACAGCCATTTCTCCTAAATGATATAGAAGATATCTAAGGTACCTTCCAATGGTGTTATTCTGTTAAAACAGGGGTGTATGGTGGTTCGTGGGCTGGCGGTTCGTGGGCTGAATGTGCCACATGCAGGCCACACCCACCACAGCTCCACGAAGGGAAAAAACATCATGATACATCATGTGACAGCAACATAATGCCATGAGTTTGACACCTAAAGGATCTAAAAATCCACAACAGTATTTGGGTTCTCATGCACATGGATGCTACTGCTGGTCTCTTCCTCTAGCAAGAATAGCACTGATTTCAGACTTAACTGAAAAAAACATATGTATTTCACTCCATGGATCACTTTTATGCATCTTTATTAATTTCAGGGTGGCTTCTGATTCAGTATAGCGGAGTTTATTATGGTCCATGTTGAATAACTCAACAATTGCTCAACAAAACCTTGGGGATTGTAGTCCTTAAAAACACATTAAAAATAATGAAGTTACTAAATATACAAGCAGACATATTACGTATAGCCCAATAAAACCAAACAGTGTCTTTGCCTTCTTTGTCCTAGTCTGGAATATTTTTTGGAACACCACTTAGCAGATGTGCATTCCAAAGTGAAGTACCCACCCCAGTTTGCATTATCTGTTCCACAATACATTAAGGCAAACACATTTTGGGGGAAAGGCCATTTGCTTTTGGTATAAAGAAATTAACGTATTAATTACTTTGAGGAGCAGTAACAGTATAACCTTGAGAAATGTACCAGAAATATCTCAGATCCAATAAAGATGGGAAGTAAACCAATAAGGTAGCATTCAGTATAAGAACCAGACTGTAGGCCTGGCTCAAAACTTCAGGGACACATTTATTATAAAACCAAGAATAAAAGGAAGAGCTCCATGCATAAAGTGGTAGGAAGTCACCGACCCAGCAACCAATTTGTTTGAGAGATTACTGAAAGAGGAAGTGCTTTTCCAAAATTACTGCTGGGATACACCTTGCTCTCTTAAAGGCTGTTATTACCACTGTAGCCTGGGACAGTCATATCAAGGAACCAGCCTGCCAACAGCTGCCTGGGAGCTCAGCTGAGAACAAACCTAACAGCACAGCAAATTGGGAGCTTGGAGACATCTGGATTTAGAAGCTCTGGGCTTCTGCAACAAGTCAAAGTTGTGCTGTTTTTTGTGTTGATGGTCAGACTAAAGAGTAAGTTGGTACATCTTGCTTTAGCCATCCAGAGAGCAATAGCCTGAACTTTCAGCTTCTGAGCCTAGGATCACTGCTAGTGCTTAGAGATGATGGAAATAGCCCATTCCTTAATGGCCACAGTTGTATCCTGCAGGTATGTCCAAGAAGACTGGATGAGGTTGGTCAGATGAATTTTCAAGCAGGTCCAGGAACCTTCACCACTAAAAGAAACAAAAAGTGATTGGCGGCTACAGAGACATAGCATGAGCCATGCAAAGAACTGAGATAACGGCTGATATTGACTTAACTGAAAGTAAGGTGAAATTTAGATGCGCCATGAATTCCATAACCTGTATATTAGATTGCTGCAAGCATACAGAAAAAAAACTATATTTTAAGATAGAGAGAGGGAGCCTCCCTCATAAATGTACACTTTGGTCCCGTCATCTTCTCTAGCCAGATTTTGATCCACAACCCCTCCTAAAAGAAGGCATGACTCAGTCAAGATAATCAAGAATTACCATTTCCTACTGGAATGGCTACAATTAAATTCTGTTTCTACCATGTTCTTTCCTTAACTTCTGACATAATTGTATTTTTTTTTTCATAATTGGAACAATGCTTCCACCTCTGCCTGAGAGAAAACTGGGTTCAATATTCTTCCTGCCATAATCCGCCTGGAATGCAGCAAACATCGCTTGTTCCCACCTTAGGGTAGAGTGTAAAGCTGGGCCTCGCATTTCAGTTAATGACTTTTGGTAAGTTTTTTTAGTATAAGCAGCTGACTCTTCAGTTATACTTTACAGTTTTGATTCACACAGATCAGAGGAAAGGATAAAATAGCTCTAGTCTTTCTTAAGTCATTTTATAAAGATTTTTTTAATCACATCTTTATTATTTTTATAAATAATTCAAGCTGGCAAAAAGATGGTTTAAAGTAATTCCTTTTTAACTGGCCCTAATACTGATTAAACCTGAAATGAGAAAATCCTTCATTTCTAAGAGCTATTCAGTACTATAATTAAAAGAAACATATTGTTACCTTAAAGGGGGTTGGGTGGTTTAGGTAATCTGCAGACTTTTAGATGAAATTGGATTCCATCTCCCAACTTCTTTTACCATGGGCAATGTTGGTTAGGACTAATAAGAATTGAGAACTTAATATTTGGAGGACTATAAATTGACTTCCTCTGCTAAACAAAGTGAGATTATGTGCCCACAAGCCAATATGGAAAGTCTGTGTACCATCCTGATGAATTAGCAAGCCAAAAGCTCAACTTTACTAATCCATATGGCTGAACAGATTGGTGACACAGAGACAGAAAACAACGCTAATCTGTTTATGTTCATTTATTCCTCTCATGACAAGGAAATAATGGAAAGAAAAACTGAAGGTCAGTTCTAATAATTGCATTTCCAGATATTTAAAATCAGTTTCTGACCTGCCCACACCTTTAGAATAAGGTGACCAGACTTCCCACTTTTGGCGGGACAGTCCCGCTTTTTAACAATTTGTCCCGCGTCCCACAGCATTTAAAAAAAGTCCCGATTTTTGGTAGCCAGCCGCCACCACGGGACAAATTGTTAATTTTTTGGTAGCCGCCCCGCCGTCCTGCCACCGTCCGCTTTAAATCTGGTCAACCTACTTTAGAAGCTAGGATACTTTAAATAATTAAACATGGGAATGCATGATTATTTCACTAAATTCACACTTTTTCAAGTTCTGTAACAAGAAACTCAAGAACCTGCACACATTAAGTGCATTCAGAGTTCATTAGTCACTGTCACAGTTATAATCAGTCTGCTGTTTCTCCTCAACTGCCTTTTTTCAGTGCTTCTTTTGGGATATATTGAGGGTCTGTCTTGTACATCACTAAGGAGACAGTCTTCTAATTGGGGATCCTCAAGTAGCTCTTTTTTTAGCATTTGCATACAGACTTTAATATTCTTGTGTTCCTATTTAACTTTAGCAAACATATAACTTAGCATGCCAAAGTGAATTCAATTCAGTTCTGCCCAGGGCTCAAAGACACATAGACAATGCATACTTGCAGGAAGCTAACCACATTTTCCAGGCTCCGTCCAATGACCCAGCAATATAGTCCACAGCAGGCAGAAAGCAGTTTCGCATGAGGAACAGCAGTAATTCTCTGAGGTACTCAACAGCATGCAGCACAGAATCTGGCAGCCGTGTCTGAACCTATGAAGAAAATAAAGATGGGGTGCTCAGTTGAACAGTTTACAGCAGCGGTTCTCAACTTGGGGGTCGCGACCCCTTTGGGGGTTGCTTGGGGGTTGCCTGACCCTTTCGGGGGATCGCGGACCCACGCCGCTGCTACCGTCGCCCGCTCGCTGCCCGGCCTGCCTGCTCAGCCCCGCCCCCCGCTCGCCCATCCTGCCCGCTCGCCGCCCACCCGGTTTCCGAGGGCAGGAGTGAGCAGGAGGGAACAGCTGCGCGGCTCCCCTGTCTGCCAGTGCTGAGGGCTCGAGCAGGGGAGCTGCACCATTCCCTCCCACGACCCTCCGCCGTCTCGCTCCCAGCCTCGGAAGCAGCATGGCTCCCGTCATGTTTTGCGAGGCGGCGGAGGGTCGCGGGCAAGGAGCTTCCTCCCCCCCGCCCCCGGCTGGAGGACATCAAGGAACGTCTCCTGCATAGGCAGTCCTTGTCCTCCAGCGGGGGGGGGGATCTCAGAAGCCCCGGGCACAGGTTGGGGGTCCCAAGTGACGAAGTGCATTAAGGGGGTCATGGCATTAGGAAGGTTGAGAACCACTGGTTTACAGGACTGGCTACTAATCAACCAGCTCCTCACTGGCTTAACATGCTACTAAAATATTCATCACTTGCTAAGTTTGAAAATGGCCACGTGCCAGGTTCCTATTATTCAACAAGCTACTCAAAGGCCATTATTTATATTTATATACCAATGACATACAGCAACCAACAACAGATGGTTATTGTGTCCAATATTCCTCGGCAGTGTAACAAAATACAAATCAACCACAACATAATGTCCACAAGAAGTGCTATACTATAAATTCCATCATTTCCAGTCAGTATTATCAGCGGCCAACATTGTGGGGCAGGGGTGTCAAACACAAAGCCCTGGGGATGGATCCAGCCCGTAGGGTGCTTAGATCTGGGCCACGGGGGTGCCCTGAAAAAAGCGAGGGACCGGCTGGTGGTGCCACAGCCAGCAAAAATGGAGCTTCGGTGGGCCACATGTGGCTTTCCTGAAATCCGTTTTCACTGGCAGCGGGTTGCAGGAGGCCACTGCAGTTGAAAATGGAGTTCAGGAGCCTGGTTTTGCTGGCAGGCGCCCCCAACACACATGCTGTCGAGCTGACCATGCCCACCCTGGCCCTCCGAGGTCAAATACAACCCTGATGCGGCCCTCAATGAAATCGAGTTTGGCACCCCTGCTATGGGGACATCAAACAGAGAAAGATGTAACATAGCATGTAAATTATCCCATCCAGAGAGAGAGGGAGGGACAAAGACACCAACATTCCCTTCAAGACGTTCCTTTGCAAAATGAATGGAAGCATGAAAGCTTGTAACTCCTGCTAGGAATAGGCGTGGCAATGGAATCTTCATTGCTGCCTCCTTGTCTTCTATGTGGCTTCTGCTGTTTGGTCTCCACAACTTTTCCTTCTTAGTTTCTGATATCCTTGGTGCTTCTGGACATTAACAACTCTACATTTCTCCCCTGTTCTCAACTCCGGATTTCCAACTTCTACCTAACGAAGTTTGGCTGGTCCAGCCAAAAGCAGCAGCATTCTTACCCACTCACTGAGCCTAAGGAGGTTGTTGCTGAGCCAGGCTAAATGAGCAGAGCACTTCCCAGAGATATATAGAGCAGTTTCATTTGTCTTGGTCCAGGCCAGCTCCAAATTGGGTCCGAGCACCGTTGCCACTTGGGAGTAGTAGACTGGTATATTTGCTTCTAGCCAGCTACAGGGAGAGAGAGGGGATGGAATGAGGTTTTGCCTTGAAAAAGAAACTGCCCTCAAAGTCGTCATCCAGCCCGATGGAATAATCTTTCAATTGTCTGTGGTTTTGAATACAATACAGATCTTTTCTCGATGCTCTTTTAAAGTGCTCCCTTTGCTAAAACAGCTAAAACACATTACTGACCTGTATCCTTTTATAGAAAAATGGGAAACTTTGTTCCAGGCTTGCTCAGATGCAGACAGGATGCCAGAAGAATGAAGGACTTGTGCAGAGGCAGAAGCTGCAAAACAAAACAATGGGCAAAAGGTTTCCATTAAAGCCCATGCATTTTTCAGCCTTATTACGGGGAGAAAAGAAGCATCATCTCACATGCCTCCAGAAACAAATCCTAACCTTGGAATGAGCCATGAGTCTTGATATCATATGTCAGAAATCCAGCAGTAACTATAAGGAGGACTAAAATCAGCCATGGCCAACGAAACCGACTGGCCTTCATCTTGAGCAGCAGGTTCTAAAGAACAGAACCAAAGAAGCAGTGCTGTAAAGCAGAATGAAGCAAATGACCATCCATGTAGGTTTGCTAACTTGCGCGCCATTTCATAAGCAAATAAATTACCTTGCATGCAGCTCTACAAGCTGCTACATCCTGAACATTATGTGGTCCTTTCATAACCAGCTCTTCATTTGTGACACTGAATGAATGAACCGTTTCCTGTAAAGATTTTCGCACCTAGGAAAGGAAAAGTCCAGTAAAGTACAGAAGCAATCAGCCTTTGCCTAGGGTTTATTTGCTTTTTATAACATTTTTTAAAATGTAATTTTATATCTGTTGCTGTCTTTGACTGTTGCGCACCGGTCTGAGTTGCCTTTGGTGAGATGGGAGGCTATATAAATTTGATACAAAACAAACAACAAACAAATATGCATTTTCATTAAAGGGACCATTACCAGCTCATCTGCATAAAGCTTTCAAGATTCATCACCTCGTTTGATCTTAATGTCTCTGAGTCACATTCACAAATGAGCACAAACAGAACTCCTTCAGTTCAGTTTAGCCACAAACTACAGACAATAAATCTTCTCATTTTCTAATCTGATTTAGCCATACGTAAAACGCCATACTAAATTTTAGTCTATCCACAAATACTTCCTAGTATGTTAAAATAGATAACTTCCTTTGCACTGAATCAATCTGCCCTTCAGGTGCACATGTATATATTCTGTTGATATTTATTACCCTTCTCTGACTTGGCTTACTCAAGTATCCCATGAAAAAGCTACTCCATGGGGGAGAAAGTGACACAAACCTTTTTGCTAGTGTTGTCCCAGATCTCGAAGAAGTAATTCAGGAGCAAGCTGAAAAAACAAAGCAAAAATATTAACAGTGAGGTGTTTTAAAGAACTGTCTCCTAAACTCAGATATTGGAACAGAAAAAGTGTGGAAAGAGGGAAGGCCCATTCATAACAGTATATAAAAAGGAAAAAAAACTGCCACGCATCTTAATGAATGTTTAAGTCAGCTAACAGCTGCCAGCTGCTTACCATAGTTTGACTGGTTTTATCTTGATTAACTCTGATTTTGTGGCACAGTGTTAAATCAACCCGCTTTATTAGTTTACATTGCAGCGTATTATCCTAATCCAGAAAAATGGTTGATTCAGCAAGCAGATCTAATTGTATTATGTGAATATGATTATTTAATTTTCCTATCTCCCTGCCTCCCTCCCCACTGAATATGTGAATGATGATCCATTGTTTATTAAGACAAATTAGCTTTATATCATGCAAAATACAACACGGCTCATGTGATCAAGTAGCACCCTTTTCCATTCTTACCTTGACTGTGGAAGGTGTTTGATGTATAATTGCCTCCACACGCTGAAACTGAGGGGATCAAGATTGAGGCACTCGGTCAAACAGTTCAGGAGCTGCACGGGGCAAGTCAGAATAATTCTCAGAGGACCAAAGATTAGACACTGGGCATTTCCAAACAGCAATGATAGTGCAGTCATAACATTACAGGTTTCAAGACAGCAGATTTAATCTATCAAGTTTCTCCATGTGTTCCCCGTTCAACGGAAAAATTCTTCCCTACCTTTGGGACATTGAAAAAGACATGGGTATTTTAATGTTACTTCTTGAAAGGGTTACCCTTAACATGGGAAGCCTCATGCCTGCATCAGAACTTCAGAGAGATATCTTCCCAGGTCTAACAATTCCATACCAATGCCTCCCCCAAACTTATGGATACAAAAAATACTACATTTAAATCAAGAGAACTCAGCTATGGAGTTTGTGATCCTGCGATTTTTGTAGGCATCTCATTTGTACACATCTACCTCTCCGTGGAAACAAAGGGAGCAAAGCATAGAGCCAGTTGATCTTACCAGTGAAAGAATACAATCATGGCTTGAAAAGAACAGCAAATACGTCACACCAAGAAAAGATGCTTGCCCCACGAACATCTCAAATTAAAAGAAAGATAGCCCTGAACTCTCAAGCCACAATCACTTGAGTAAATGAAACAGTCCAACTGGAACAACTTGATTTCATCTAAGGTTAAGAGTTATTGACTGACATGGGTGGCCACAGAAATTAAATGGAATGAATAAATGAAACACTTCATATTATTAGGTTATCTTAAACCTCCATGAGGTTCTTTCTGATTCAGAAGGGGTGATAACCACCTGTATGAATTTTAAAACCTGTAAAATGTACATTAAAATAATTTTTGATTAAAAATGAAGGCGAGTGTATGAACAGCAGCAGGGACAGCACAGTTCACTCTCAGCCATAAAAACTTGCTGGGTGAATTTGGGCAAGCCTCCCAATCTAACCTACTTTGCAGGAAAAAAAAAATAGGGGAAATATTATGTTAGGACAGGAAGGCCTGGAGGAACATTGTGCATGGGGTCGCGATGGGTCGGACACAACTTCGCAACTAACAACAACAATTATGTTACCTTGAGTTCCTGGATGAAAAGTGGGCTATAAAAATAAAAACGAATTACATTCAAGGTGCTGGTATTAACCTATAAAGCCCTGAATGGCTTGGGCCTGGAATATTTGAGGGGATACCTGCTGCCAGTGTCATCTTCCCACCACCCGGTCTGCTCACACAGGGAGGGTCTCCTTCGGGTGCCGCCGGTCTCAGAGTGCTGGTGGGCAATGCCTAGGGGGAGGGCATTCTCTGTTGGGGCTCCCGCCTTATGGAACCAATTGCCGCTAGATCTCCTAATGGGCCCCGACCTCCATTTCTTTTGCAAAGAGTTGAAAACTTGGCTTTTTGCACTAGCCGGCCTGGATTGAGAGTGTAATTTTATCCTTGTTTGTTAGGGCGTGTTCTGTTTAATACTTCTTAACTTTTGTATTTGCTTGTGTTTTAATGCCCTGTACAATGCCCTGAGTCCAGTAGGAATAGGGCGGTATAGAAATCAAATTAAATAAATAAATAAATGTTGTAGGCCAACCAAGACAGATACATCTTCAAAACCTTAAAAAGGTGGGAATGGGGAATACTGTGCTGCAGTCAGGTTTCTCCTCTGTAAATCAGCCTCCTCCCTTCTAGAGTATGAGGAGAGAGGAGAAAAGGTCAACTCCTCAGATTGTGAGGTTAGAATAGTCCTGGACTCAGCCCTTCCTCCCTTATCACCCTCTATGTGAACCTGCTGGAAGTCAACTGCTCGTATGGGATAAAATTATCTCCCTCTTTGGCTTGAGAATAAGATGGACTCCCTGCCCTGTTACTATCAGGATTGGAAAAGGGGGGAAAAACCCCAAGTCCAGGCTTAATCCCAGTAGGAAGGCCATAAAAACATTTACTCAGAGGCAGAGAGTAAGGAAGATGATGTGAACAGAGATATGCATGTTCACTAGGGTGATGAGGGGTGAAAAATAAAATATTTGTAATATTTTAAATAAATAAGTCACAATGAAACAGATAAAGAGTTCATAAGAAGTTCAGACAGAACATTTCCCTAATTCACTGAAGTATGAGAAGAGGGAGGAGGAACAGCCCAACCAGACTTGCAAGATTCTGTTATTCTAACCAACCTCAAGAAAAATAGTTTTAGCCATCTTGTGGAATTGATTTCTTGGTCTGGCCTTACCTAGAGAGGCCGACAATAAGAGAGCATCTGGTGCTCTTCTGGTTGTGATGTTTGCTTTGCTGTTGGATTGCTATCTTGAGATCATTTTGGAGTTATTTTTGTTTTTCTTTTGGTTGCTTTTTGGATTTTGTTACTTTATTGCTCTGAACCACCTTGAGTTGATTTGAATGGGGCAATATACCAGAACTATTACACAGGTAAAGAGGGCTATTTTAAGTCCAACCTTCACGAAGCAGTGGTCCAAGTTAATGATTACAAATTTAAATAATAATAATAATAATAATAATAATAATAATAATAATAATAATAACAACAACAACAACAACAACAACAACAACAACAACTCCATAGGGTTTCAACAACAACAACTCCATAGGGTTTCAACAGCAGAGTACTGTTCCAGATACAGCTAAAGAACAAGAGTATGTAACCAGGAACATGCATGAGAGCTAACTGGGTTTGCTCTAGAATAATGGCTATTCTAAGTCCAACACAGCATGTCTGAGCTGCACCAGACAAACCAAGCTCAAAGTGGAATAGTGAAATCACCTTGCCTTAAGAACTTGGTTTGGTCAGCGCAGCCAGGGAATTTGCAAGACAGGGAAGTAGCCAGTGTAGAGGTTAGATCCTTAGTCTTCCTTGTTCCTATTTTCAAGGTCACAAATTGCATAAGGCTGAGCTCTGACAAAATTTCTGGAAGAGATAATGTCACTCATATGGACTAAAATTAGATTGTCTCCATGGTCTTTTACACTGCTGGATAGCATGCCGAAGGAAGCGCTCTCCATACAAGCCATATCCATTATTTCATCTATTACCAAATCACAATCACATCTTGTTCCTCCTTCATTTGCCAGATACATAAGCAGAACAAGGCTCTATAAACTATTAGGACTAGTTACTCAGATACAGTTTATAGGGAAGCAGGGAGATATCACACGTTAATAAAATACTCACATTAATAGAACTAACATAACTGATTATCTAAATGATCAAGTCAACAATTCTGAACTTCCTCGAGAATATTCTGATGGGATTGGTTCTGCAGAAACAGCAGACTTCCTTACTGTAAGGCTCACTCTGTCATGGAAAAGATTGTCCCTTGTACGAAGAGACCTAACACTGAAGGATTACAGGTTAACATGTTATTGTGCCCTAATTAATTGGCTCCACTTTTTAATGCAGATTGTTGGCTAAATGTTGCAGCTCATCTGACTGCTTAAGAACGATGTTTGTTCCTTCTGATCCTGTCCCCCTCCCAATCTCACCTCTTTCTTCATGTCACTGGGACAGTTGGGCATGGTCCTGGAGAGGAAGGAAGGGAAATAAGTATGCAGAGAAGTTTCAGGATTAGCGCCAAAGGCCAACACTTTCAGCCGGGGATACAATTGCCGAAGCTGCTCCTGCAAACTGAAGAAAAAAGTAAATTGTATCAGTCCAACCATATCCCAAGATGAGAAAGGTGCATTTCTGCTAGACATCTTCCACGGATACCAGGAAGAAAAGCCAGATAACAGGGCCTTAAGGATATTATAAATGACTCTTGTTGCACCTTCCCTCATTCATCAACCCTGCCAAAAAGTATTTTGTGCTCAACGATGGTACAATCATTTTCTCACATGAAGGAATGTTGGAAAATTGCCATGGCCTCCAATGTTCTAAGGGAGTGTTTCTCAAACTTGGCAACTTTTAACAGGTGTGGACTTCAATACTCAGTACTCCCTTAGCCAGCCATTTTAGCTGGGGAATTCCAGAAATACTCTTGTAAGGCTACAGAAACAGTGTTTAAGAGCAAGCGCTGTGGCACGGTGCTCCACTGTCTAAGACATAGAAATACCTGTTAACAAACAGATGCAAGAGAAACAAGGGCAGGAAAAGAAAAAAACAGGGAGGTGCTAAAGAACATACTGAGTGACTGTTGCTTTCTTTTGCACCCCAATTTTTTTAAGTTCATGTAGAAATAATGCAAGAAGAAACAAATGACTGTAAAAAGTACTGGGTTGGTGGATTATAAAATCACCAGTAATATATTGTAAGTTATTTGGCACCTGACAACTTCTTACACCTTTGTGGTTGTAATATATTTTGCATTAAAAAAAACCTGAAGAATAATATGTAAAATTTCTGTATGTCAAAAACTGAAATGTGGATAATTCATCTTGCTATGGAAAAGCTATCAAAAGAGGAAAAAAAAAGACACATATGGCTGTAGAAAATAATGGGCTTGTGTTCTTTTTAGTTTTTGTTACTTTTATTAATTACTCATTACTGTTGCGTTTGTGCAAATATTGTGGCCTTTTTGCTTGCACTTCTACCTTACATTTATCATCTCCTCCTTTGGCTCTTTATTTACCAAGGGAAAAAACTTGAATTAAATAAATTATATAACATATCTGGCTGGTTGTTGCAATACATGCCTGCTCCTATGTAAGTCAAATGTTGCCCTGACCCAGCAATTTATCTGCCCCAGTCCATTTTTTTTCCTGCCCCTGTTATCCCAAAGTTCCTCCATCTACAGAAGAGGCATTCCCACAGCAATATTCTCTGAGACAGGAGAGGTGGATTGATTGCACGTGATTCTCCTTTTGGCTGACATACCTGGAGGATAAAGAGTTGTTGGGCATGAATGCAAAATCCAAAAGAGGGAAGAAGTCTTTGGGCCCTATCATCCCAAACCCTTTGGTCAAATTAGGATGCATCCTGCCAAAAAGAAAGCATGGTTAGTCTGTCCTCAGATTCCTGGCTACCAGCATCAAGTGAATCTCATTACTTCTTCCACATCTAAATTCTCTCACAGTCAGAATTATTCCCAACAACACATATGCAGAAAGGCTTTAGTAATCTGTAGATGAATTATCAAAGGTTTTACTATCCTGGTCTCCCCGCCTACCACATCACCAAGATTCACCTCTATCTATGGATTCTATCCCAGCCCTCCTAGTACAGGAGTTAAGACTTAGCTCCCTATAGAGCAGTGCTTCTCAACCTTAGCAGTTTGAAGATGCGTGGACTTCAACTCCCAGTGGCTGGGGAATTCTGGGAGTTGAAGTCC
>JANHFR010008338.1:53259-67108 GCA_032468015.1 Mimophis mahfalensis | reverse complement strand
ATCTCACCTCCCTGGCATAGCAGCACATACACTGTGTGGCTCCTTGCCTGCCTGCCTGCGGCCCAACTGATCTGCCTGCCAGGTAAGCCTGTAAGCCACGGCCTACCTAGCTGCCCCCTGCCGTCCCACCCTGCCTTCCCTACTCCCTTCCCTGTGGCATGCAGGCCTGCCATGCTTCCCTGCCTTCCCCACGCAGCTTCCCAGAGGTTCCCGCACTCACCAGAGCTTCCTGCCCTGTCCGGGAGGCAGGCCTCTTGCCCCGACCACTTCCTGCTCACCCGGCTGCTTCGCTCTCGCCCCTCCTTCCCGCACTCACAGGAGCTTCCCACGCTCTCTGGCAGGTAGGCCCCTCATCCCGACCGCTTCTTTCTTCTCCAGGCACACCTCCCCCCCCATGCTCGCCTTTCACCCTCCGCTGCCGCTTACCTTTCGCCCCCACCATGCTTGCCTTTTGCCACTGCTGCCACTCGCCTTTTCTTCCCCCCCTGCTCACCTTTCACCCCCACCATGGCTGCCTTTTGCCGTCGCTGCTGCTCAGACCAGTGCCTGGAGTGAGAGGGGAGCGTGGGTAAACTGGTTACTTCCAGCACCCACAAGGAACCCAGGCTTGGAGGCTGGAGCTTGTTAAGGAGGACCCTTCCTCTTCCCCAACCATGTGTTTTCAAATAGCTTCCTGAAAATGCATGGCTGGGACGGAGGAGCGGCCCTCCTTAACAAGCTCCAAAACTGCTCCAGCCTCCAAGCCTGGAAGGGTGCTGGAAGTAACCAGTCACCCTGCGCTCCTGTCTCACTCCAGGCACCAATCCGATTCCCCCAGCATCCCACGCGCGTGAATTTAAAAAAAAATTCCACAGGGAGGAAAGGCGCACTCAGGCTACCAGCAGGCTTGTTAAGGCATGCAATTTGCAATATACTGCTGCATGCTGCCGCTAAGCTCCCTGGCTTCCTTGCACGAGCATGGAAGAAAACTGGATGCTACAGCCACTCCATGGAGCAGTGCAGCAGCAAGTCTGGGCACTCAATCTACACCTCAAGCTCCCAATGAATGAGCTGGAAGAGAGATGTTCACTGTGTCGTGCTGGTGAGTATGTACGGTGAGTATGTACAGATTGCATGCCAGTGCCGCTCGCAGCTAGGAGAATGGCCTGCTACACGGAGTGTGCACGTATCTCATGGTGCCGGAGGGACTTGCCCATGTTCCGTCTCCTTGCAGAAGGTCGCAGCACCATGAGATGTCTGCATGCTCTATGTGTATGCCTGAGAAGGAGAAGAAGACTTGGCCGAACTTTTCTGCCGCCTTTCATTCTGCTGCTGTCTGTCCCTTTAAGGTACTTTGACACTGGGGGGTGAACCATAAAGGGACAGGGCCGCTGTGGGAGCTGCCTTCCGAGCAGCTCTGCTGCAAATGGAGGCAGAAAAGTTCGGCTAAGTTTTCTCCTCCTTCTTTTGTCAGCCCAAGGGTGGGAGGGGAGAAAGGTAGGTACCTAGGCAACTGCCTCACCTCTGCAGCATCGGTCATGTGACCAAGTGGGCATGGCCAACTCGACGTCACTCACAGAAAACTGCCGCCCCACCTCGCCATGACTGATGTTGAGTTGGCCATACCCACTCACATGACCATCCAGCCATGGCCACCTAGTCACCCCACAGAACTGGTAGGGAAAATTTTTGAATCTTACCACTGTTTACAGCCTCTTCTAAGGGTAGATATATTGTCCCCCAACAATCTGGTTCCAGGATTGAACTCCTAGCAGTGAGCAGTTAGCTTGCAATGCAGCATTCTAACCATTGCACCACCTTATAGCATTGGCATATGTTTTCCTGAAATTTTTGGCTGGGTTCACATAATACAGCAATCCTAAATTAGCAAAATTGGTGTCTTCGTGTAAGGTACTATGCTACAACAAAATATATTTACAGCTGGTTCACACAACCTGTTCAGACAATAGCTGGATTTGTTGACTGATGGAACCACAAACCCTTCAACCCCATTTTAGCTGCTGCTAGTGGACTATGTGAACATAGCCTTCGGCCTTGGAAGGTTGCTAAAAAATGCTTAATGCAAAGAAAAACATACAAAGCAACTTGCTATTTTAATGCAGCCAAAATACTCCAATAGACTATTTCTTCTCAAGCTCTGGATTTAATCGCCCTACAGTTAGTTGTAGTCAACTAATTTTATTTCTGCCCTTTCCACTTTGACACATATCATCTTCTGCCTGGTCTTCCAATCTTTCTTCTTGTCTCTTTTAGCCAATATAGGTCCCCTCGCCCCCCCCCGCCCCCGCCCATGAAAAGCATCACACATTCTCTACAAAAGTCAAGACAGGACTAGGAACAGGCAGTTCAGGCATCAAAGCAAATCAGAATGGGAAGTAGCTGTTTAGAAGCAAAGACATGGAAGGATGAAGGGGTGGGGGGACGGGCGGCTCAGGACCAGATCCCAATCCTAATAGGGAAGTCTGATCCAATGGGCTGTATAAAATCAGCCAATTTTTCTAAAGAAGGACTTAGAAAGTAGCCCTGTGAAGATGGGGAGCAAGGAGGAAGCAAATAATACATAAGGCAAAGACATAGAGGAGGAAGAGAGTAATGCTGGCAACCTGAATCAAGAGGAGCATGAAGGGTGGGCAGGGTCTGCCATTTTGCTATCCACCCCAAAGAAGACTTGCTCCAGCCCCCTCCTTACCGGAAAGGCTGAAGCTGGACTCGTGGAGGTCCCTCATGCCCCCATGTCTTGTGACCGGCCGAGTGGGGGTGTCTGCAAGTGGTGTCCCCGTCTCTTTTTTCCCAGCGTGCACAACCATGGCTACGTCCCCCAGATATGGGGTGCGGTCCACGCCTTTAAGCTTTAAGCTCTAATTAAAAAAAAAATACACAAAATAAAAGTCAGCTTTGGCCCTCCCCAAAATACTAGCTGTGGAAACTCTTTGGAGAGCCAGGCCTTAAGGAGTTAAGACGCCTAGGGTGAGAAATCCAGATTAATCCTTTGGAGTGGATGATGGAGTTAAGACAAGTGTGAGCAAATGGTCCAGCCAGGCCCTCTTTGGCTGGATGAAGGTTAGAAGCCTTTGACTAGAATCTGACTTAGTCAGCTGGATCTTGCACAGGCCCGTTAGTTTTGGGATAGGATTCACTTGGAAAGGAAATTCTGCTGGGCTGCAGGAAACAAGCACTACCATGATGGCAGGATCTATGCTAGCTTCCTCTGGACATTTTTCCGCTAAGATCACTTTTACCTGGGTTTTATCTTATTTTTATTTACGAAGAAAATTTATATGGCTGCCCAATTCACAGTGACTTCAGGCAGCTTATAGAAGTACAAAACTAATTAAAACCCATCCCCCTGGTGATAACAATCAATTGACAATAATTATTCTCCAAAATAAACATCTCTTATTCCCAATATCTCTCTCCTCACTTCCTCTTCCCTTGAAATTGTTCCCTAGCTGATCCTGTTTCCATATCTGTATTTCTCTTTCTTCCTGCTTCCTTCTTCCCATATGCAACACTTGATTTTTCCTCATAAAACTAAAGCTAATTTTATGTGGTGGAAAAAGAAAAAAGGGGTGACCAGGAAGAAGGCTGAGAGTTCTTCCCTCCCTGTTTGTTTTGCGTTGCACAGCCTCATCTTTTGGATCTCTTCATTGCATTTCAGAGCACCCAAATTCTGGAAAGGCAGTGGCTTTTAACTCTGTGTTTGAAGGAGCACAACCAGGGGTGGGGTGGGATTCTACTGGTTTGGCCCAGTTCGGGCGAACCGGTAATTCTGTTCAGGCTGGTTCGGGCGAACCGGTTCTTCTGGCAATGAGTTGGGCCTGCCCACCTGCTCCGGTGCTATTCTGTGCCTTTTGTGCCCTTTTTTGAAGCCTAGCTGATCAGCACGGCAGCGCAATTGCCGCCTGTCAGCTGGTTTGACTCACTGGAGGTGCAATACTAGGTCAGTTGTATCGCTATTTGCAAATGGAGCGATGCGCGCACTCACCGAACCGGTTGAATCGCACCACTGAGTAGAGGGCACAGAACTCTGCCCCTCACCTGGGCAATCAGAGAGGTTTCAGAAAATCTAATCATGCTTAGAAACTTGCATCTTATTTGAACGAATACCCTATATTGGAACCAAGAGGCACCACACCAATCATGCCCATCTACCCTCTGATCTTCTGGGGATGTAAATCATCCCTCCCAGTGAAATCTCTTCCTCCTCTTGAGACCTCCTCCTGCTTAGCAAGCACCTAGTGAATTCCTCTTCTCTCTTTCCCCCTATTTCTGTCAAGTCTCACTAACATTAAATTTTAACATTAAACATTAATATCTGGGCATGGCCAAATTTCTTTTTGTAAAAAGAAGACTATAATCTTGTTTTTTAATATCCTTTGAGGTCACTTTATGCAGCTGTTGAGAAAATGAGAAACTCCTGTGGGAAGCACACAAACTTGTCCCTACAAATGGTTGTTTCCACCCCCATTTTCCTGAAATCGATTACTATTCCAGAATCCAATATCCATAGTACTTATCTAAACAGAACCCTCCTTATTGTGGAGAATTTGCTCTGCTCAACCACCTCTGCTTCCCCCAAAACCATTCCTACTGTCCTAAGCAGCAGGAAGTGCTTTGGGTTCTATCGAATAATTTACAGATGATGTAGCCACTAATGTGTTATGGATTGCAATGTGCAATGTTTATGTGTTATGGATTTCTACCAGTGTTAGGGGCAACATGCCCCTGAGAAGCATTTGTTGAGGAACATGATCTGGTAGATGTAACTGCAGTCATGTACTGTTGTGGCCCCCTTGAAGTTATCTAATTGGCTGCTGTGGGAAACTGGATGTTGGCCATGTAAGCTTTTGGCCTAATCTATGTATATTTACTGGTCTTTGGCCACTGATCCTTTTAGCAAAATAAAAATGCATTTTTATTAGCAATTATATTGCTCCATGGCTATGTCTTTACTATACATATATGGCCTTGTTTTGCAACTCTTACCTCATTTTCTATTACAACTGTTCATTATGCTAAGGGGATAACTGTCCTCAGATCATTTTTGTAATGATGTCTTTATTCACTTTTCTACACCAACTTTTCATATTGTTGCTCTTCCATCATGCTGAGAACTGATTTGTTATCAGACAATGTGAACTTATGGAAAAGGGATAAGCAATAGAGGAAAGTCCCTCCCAACCCCACTTAGCCCCATGTCTCCCGCCTGCCTTTTAGCTTGTCCCTTTTGGTACCTTTTCTCGCTGCACCAGTTTCTTGTACACAGAGTCTGGAAAGGAGCGGAGAGGGCAGAACTTCCCGGTGCCTTCAGCACACATAAAGACTCCATTCTCATAGACGACACGCCCGTGGCTTATGGTAACCAATGGTACCCCGTGGCAGCGCATATTCTCATACAGGTTCACATCACCACCCTGGACCTGGGTACTGGCTGAGATGGTCCTAGGAAAGAGCAAAGAGAAGTGAGATCTGCAGGAAAATGGCTCTAGTACCTTAGCCCTGACAGCACCTGGTCTTTTCCATTTCTAGAATCTCGTAGCTCAAAAGAAAGGGAAGGCTGTCAATCAACCTTAGTTGTTTTCAAAGCATGGGGTAGAACCACTCCAATGCTTAACAATTATAAATCAATGAACAAAGTCAATATGAGGCCCAAGGGAATTTAAATAACAGGCAACACCTGATCCCAGTAATTTTCTGGAAACTTCTTTTCTAATTTTCCAAAACTCACACAATCTGAGTTGTTAAAAGATGTAATACTGCTCCCATCGTCTTCAATATCAGGAGGAACATTTTAAAAAGGGGGTCACATTAGCATTGAGGGAGCCCAAGTCAACCTTCTTCTCCTCTCTCAAATTCTTAACCAGAGAATAAGGGCAGGAAAGCTTGGGAAAAGAAGTTTTTTTTATAAAATCTATATACTGTATCATATTTTTATTGTGCTTTATGGAAAGGAGAATCGTGAAGCAGGACATATTTGACAGGCTCTCTGAACAAAGATATTCTAAGTGTAATGTTCTGTTTAAGACCTTACTAATGTATCCCTTAAGCATGTTCTTTCTGACAGAGGTGACATCTTTGCAACATCTACTATGTATTGGAGAAAGATGCAGGATGAAACTACAGATAAATAAAAAGAACTATTATTTTTTTTCCCAAAGAAGTAGAGGCCTTACTTCGTTTCTTAAAAACCACTGAAAAATCTGAGAAGATTCTTAGTATCTTAATATAAGCTTGCTTAATATAAGCAGGAAATTCAAGGAATCAAATCAGATCTTCCTTTCTATTGATTTAAACATCTGATGAATTTCAAGGGTCATAACACCATTTGTCCTGAGAACTTATAAATCAGGAAGTGGCTATGCCTATACAACATGTTTAATCAGTTCAGTTGAAAACCTAGATAGCTTAGCTAGCTTTTAACATGACTTACTAGATCTTTAAAAGACACTAGATCAGGATATTCTTATTATGATTTTATTTAATGGTATCTAGATATTATTATTTTGCTTTAATTCCTTAATTAACTGTATTTTCTATATAGAGTTTATTTCCAGTATGATTGCATTGAATATTTCTTTTTTTATTCATGGTCCTTACATTTAGATTATACTGACTGCTGCAAATTTAGAATAAAGCTCCATCAGATGATATAACAGGACTTAAGCCTAAGTAAATATGACAGTTGCAGCTTAATCCTATTATTTACTCTTATTTAGATTTATTTTGTTTTTAGTAACTCATAATATTTATTGGTTTTACACATTATTCTCATGAAAGCCATTGTATACATCTTTAAAAAGGGAGAGAAAGGTGTAATAAATAAATAGATAAATAAATGCAGTATCTTCCTGGAAAAAATAGTCAGCAATTCTGTAAAATGGAGAACCTCAAAGAAGAAACTTCATTTAATGGCTCCATAATCTAGCATCATCATTAATCTAGCCTGACAGTTTTCTGCTTTTTGCAAATAAGCAGCCTGGTCTAACCTATTGAAACATCATCCTTGACACTGGGCTAATTCATGTGGAAGAATCACAAGTTTCTGGCTTTATTTTGACTGTTACTGGAATATGGATTAAAATTCCGTTCTATCTGCAGCTAGGTTCTGGAAACATTACATGGATTAAACTGTTTAGGGATTGTTTTAGAATAAGAAATAATATACAAAAGATTTCCGTAAAATACTTTTAAAATTATACCACATAGTCGATAGGCTTTTGCTGTGCCAATCCTCTGTCCTACTGATTGGGGTGTCTTCTTGTCTAGATTGACATAGGATTGGTTTATCTAACGTATGGTACTAAGATCCTGTGCTCACATGACAATGTAATGTGGTAATTAAAGTGTTGGATTGGCACCAGTTAGATCCAGGTTTTAGCCCATTCTCACTCAAAGAAACTCATTGGGTGACTTCAGACCAGTCACTTTTTTTCCCAGCTAAACCTACCTCACAAGATTGTTGTTATGGGGTGGCGGGGGAGAGAAATCAGAGGATGGAGCATTATGTATGTGATCTTGAATTCTTGAATGGAAAGTGGGATATACATTGGCTAATGAAAATATGGACAGGTTGATCATTCAATCAATCAGTACTGTGGTTAATATTCTCTCTCCCAATACTTACATGGCAGTTAGAAGGACTAGCACATGTCCCCAACTACCTATCCATTCATACCCTCCGATATTTCCAGTGCTATATATAGAGTTAAGTCAGGAGTTGCAGCCACCTTGGGGTCCCTGGCACAAAGAGCTCCACCTGGATTTTCAATGTTTTTAAAAAATCAGATCTGACTATGGCCTGCTGCAAGGCAACATCTCCCCATATTAAAATCTAAACATCTTATCTTACACAATGGAAAGGGCTGGTGAGATAGGAAACAGGGTAAGCATGGCAGACAACCTGAATTCCCTAGCCATGTTCCACACATCTCAAAATTGTCAAAGTTGAGAAACACTGAATTAGAGGGTCAACAAATAGCCACCAAACTTCTCTTTCCCCCCATCTAACAGTCATCCAGACTCTTGATCTGGCAGCCTTAAACCTGCTGGTGCTATCTATTGGCAAGTTTTCACTGCTGCCATTCCTCCCGGGAAATGATTTTCAGGTATAAGCCTTGGCATCAGAATAAGCCTAGTGGCTTTTCTAATGACTGATGTTGGGATGTCCCGCATCTGAAATTTGCACAGAACTTTCTTGTTAGGACTGTGGCTATTCCTCTCCTCCCACTCCCTTCTTCCCCAGTGCCTACTTGGTGGCTTCAGGGTCCCACACAACTATGTCTGCATCGGCTCCAGGAATGATGCGGCCCTTGCGAGGGTACAGGTTGTAGATCTTGGCAGCATTAGAGCTGGTGATTGCAACAAAGCGGTTTTCATCCATCTTGCCTCCTACCTGCAAAGGAGCAGAGCCAGAAGATTCAGTTCCCATATAGAAACAACAAATGTTTGCTATTTCCTGCTTATTCTCTTCTATGAACCATTGCTTCTTGTTCAACTGTGAATCTGAAGTTTAGTTTTTCCTCAAATGATGTTTTCTTTTCTTTTCTTTCCTTTCTTTTTTCTTTTCCCAAGGCCCAGTTTTTAATTTGGATGATAAAATGATATGCAAGTGTTCAAGTATAGGGGTACAGAAGCCACACAGTTGCCTCACAATGTGGGATGGATGGCAAATAAATTTAATAATAGTAATAATAGTTACAGGGAACTGCCTTTTCATGAAGATCATGTCCAAAGAATAGATTTGAAAATATCAACCTGACAGCCATTGTTCTTATGCCCATTGGGGACAAATGGCTTTGAAGACTGTGCTTGTGATGGAAAGCAGGAAGCTATAGAAGAATGCCATACAAACACTAGGTAGGATTCTGCTATATGATAAGATGAAAAATAGCAATTATTTATTGAATGCATTTGGAATCAGGCAAAATACTCTTGGGTGATTGCCAATTAAAAAAATAATTCTTCAATAATAAAATACAAAGAGTACAGTGGTTGCAATGGACCAGAGAGCTCCCTTCTAATTTTTGGACCAATCACTTTTTCAGCCTGACTACTTCTCTGGTTTGTATTGAAAAAATTGAAAAGAACCACTTATATAAGCCACTTAAGCCATCAAAGAAAAGGCAAAATATCAGTGAATGAATGAATACAAATATAAAAAAGGAGGAACAAATAAATCTAGTAGCAAAAATATCCAATAATAAACACTCAAAATAGCCCTATCATTCTTAATAGGTGTTAGCATGTATTCATAATTAAAATTATTTTTATCAACTTTCAGTAATGTATGAAAGCACCTCAGACACATGGAAGATACCTTTTTCATATGGTAATTGGCTGCCTTTTCAACTAACAGAAAGAAAAGAAAGCAATGTAATTATCCTGTACAGGTTTCTTTTGAAAACAGAGAATTTCCTTGGGGAAACTGAAGCACAAGATAACAGCACCCGATTATTCTTCATTTCCTGGAGTAACTCCCATTCACAACTCCGTGTATTTTTTTTTTCTTAAATTAAAGAGCAGGAGCTCCAGATTATCCCGGATCTGAGGACCTTATGCCACGCCCTGAAAACTTGGCTCTTTGACCAATCTGGCCTTGCCTGAGGGGCGCGGATTTTAAATGTTTTTAAATTGCTTGTTTGACTTTAAATTTAATCGAATTTAAATTGTTTAATTTATTTTTTAATATTTGTATTTTGTGTTTTTTAATATGTTGTAAGCCGCCCCGAGTCCTGTGGGAGAAGGGCGGCATATAAATTCGATTAATAAATAAAATAAATAAATAATTTTTTAGCCATTCCCTACTCTATTTACAAAGCAACATATCTGCTCTAAGTGTGAAGCAATGGGAGCTTGCCAACTAAGAGCCATTAGGAGGAATATATTATCAAGATAAAAATGGAGGCTGAGCATTAAATTTATGTGCACAGCTGCAAATAAGACCCCCCAAAAAAACACTCCAGAGAGGGAGAATGGAGTAAGAAACAATTTCAGGAAGCATAGAAAGAGAGGGAGAGTCATTTAAGCATCACAAATCAGATCTGGAGAATTTTCGGAAAAGGAATGAAATCAATCCTTATCAAAGCCATGTAGAACCTCAGAGAACCTTTGTGCAAAAATCTAACAAATGTATTAGATTTCTAACAAATAGTTCAGTTTTTCTCCTTTAGGACTCTTGGTCTCCAGAACATTTTCACTTCCAGTTCTATAAGGAAGAAGGTTATTGCAAGTAACTGTCATAGATCTTAAAAATCATCATAGCACCACAAAATAGGCTGTGATTTTTGAAAATGTGAGGTCCTACGAAAGTGTATCACATAATGTTTCAAAGGCTACGGTTTAGCTTCAGAGATGCTTCCTATAGATGACATTCCACAATAAGAGTGCCACAACCAAAATGGCGTTTGCTCACACCTCAGGTAACTGCATCACTTTGGGATAAGTCATTCAGAAAGGTCCTGCCATTGCTAATCAAGCTTGAGTTGATTAGCAATGGCAGGACTGTGAAACCGAAATAGTGGATTATTATTACATAACAGGATAAATCATCTACCTCACAATCCAGCCTTCTCCCACATGATAACAAAAAGGCTTTGGTTCCTGAGCTGAAGGAAGGGCTCTTTTGCTCATTGAAAAGCTTGCAAGCCACAACTGTGCCTCAGAACTTTTCCAAATAGTTGTGACCTCTATGTCACAACTATTACTGGCTCTGAGAATAGAAATTTCACTATTCATGTCTAATACTCAAGTCACCTGGAGACTGAGTATTTGAATAGAAAGAAGAACAAAGAAATTACAAAAATGCAGAACTACTTCCTCAGCACAGTATCAGGAAAATAGATATTGGGAAATTCAATACAAAAGAAAATGAGTATTCTCTCAATGTTAAAAATGGATCAAAGGAGGTACAGGTAACTGTTATACAGTAGTTTTTTTTTCCCCTGATAAAAAGCATTAACAGGTATCAGAGATCCAGAACAAGCCCTGATGAAGAAAATCAGCACAGCTTTTGAGAAGCTAACTCTTACTACACTGTTGTGCTAGATTTCTTTCAGCATATCAGTAAGTAAATAGACAGAAGCAAATGGACACGTTACGATATATTTGGAGTTTTAAAAAGCTTTTAAGTTCTTCACCAAAGGCTCCAATCAAAATAACCTGTTGGATAAGAGCACAATTTTTTTTCATCTGGCTAACTAACAGTAAACAGAGCTTAGAAATAATTCTCAAAATAATCTTCCTTCCTAGAAAGTTAAATATAAGGTGAGCTTCCACAAAGTTCAGCACTGAGAATCTGTTTTAGTATTTACTTGGAGTTAAGAGTGAGCAGAGAAAAGGCATAATATCACAAGTAGTTCAGAATGGCAAAATGAAAAAAAGATATTACAAAGAGCTTCAAAAGGATAACTTCACATTTGTTTAATGAGCTTTAAAATGGCCAGTGCAGTTCAGTTTAAGTTAGTGCAAAGGGTGGCACACTGAAGGAAAAGCCCACAAGTCTGAATTAGCAAACAGTTACATAAAAAGATTCTTGGTATCACGTTTTATAGCACAGTGTAAAGCCCAACCAGTATAAGGCTTCTGTAAATAAGGTGAATTCCTAGGCTAAAATCTCTAGCAAAGGTACTGAAAATAAAACTGAAATATGGTAATGTCCTTGTAGGACTGCATTTGAAGCATTGTCCCATTCTGGTCACTTTAAAATAACATCCAAGAACTGGTTACAGAAACAGGCACAGAAATGATGAATGGAGTAGCTCTGCTAAGAAGGAAAACTGATGGCTTGATTTTTCAAAAGATAGGTAAGGAATACTATATTATAGTTCTGTGTTGGAAGCATTGAAGTGCTTTTGTGGTGAAAGGGGCAGCCGGTGACATCACCGTTGCCCAGGGGATGCCCAGTTGAGGGCTCCTTTCATGTCCCCATTAAGTAGCCCACTGAAGTGGTACCCATCTATCTTCTCATGGTTGCCAACTTTCAAACTGCTGGGTCAGCAGACGATGGAATGAGTGAGAGTTCACTCCACTATGCAGCCGCAACTGGGACTTGAATGCGAGCCTGCCGGTTGTCAGCCCTGTGCCCTAACCATGTGAGCTACCTCACTCCTAGGTAAGAGATCAATGTGGTAAAGGTATAAAATGGGATTTTTGTCGAAAATGTGGATAGCAATTTTTTTCACAATTAAAAACTGGATCATGCACAGACACATAAAATTTACTCCTGCAGGAATTTTATTTCTGAGATCAGTAAACCCTGCTTCTGGATACAAAACAAGTCTTTATTTTTCTACCAACTCAGTATACATCCCTGCTCCTATTTAGGAAACCAGAATGGGCATCCTTCTTTCTTAACACCCAAATTTCCTCTGATACTATTACTTACCACTCCACGTTCCCAGATGACAGCCATACGGTCCTGTACTCCACTGACTCCATGGGGGATTTTAGTGAAGTCTTCCTTCCCCATTGCCTTCTGTTTAGTGGTGAAAGGTCGGTGATCAGAGGCCACAACATTCAAAGTGTCACTGAGGGAAAAGATAGGGTAAATCCTAAGCACTATTTATTGCGCAGATATTTCACCTCAGATTTCACATGAGTTGTAGGGTTGAGTGGTCTAAAAATTTAATGAATGAATGAATGAATGGTCACAGACTTTCCCTTTCAGATCTGCCCTTTTCTATCTCTTTTAGATTACGTTGTAATTAATACTTCAGGCATTATCTAGAGTTAAGTAATCCAAAGCTTCTTACTTGGCAAGCAAACTCATGAGGTAGGTGGAGGTGTTTGTATCTAGCCGTAAGGGTGGCACCGTGACATAGGCTGCTGCATGGGACCAGTCCTGGTGATAGTAGTGTAAGCCTGTTAACGTAGTATGTGCTGTGGTCGTCTCTGCATACACAACCTTCCCTGCAGGTAAGAAAGGGGAGAAACCATTGACACCCCCCCAAAGAGTTAGATCCAATCTTTTTAAAGAGTTCAATATATTATAGGCTGATAAATAGATGAGTCAGTCTTTATCTATTGAATTATCTGCATAGGGTGAGTAACCCCTGGGAAAAACTTTGAGGAAACTGAGGGTAGGAGATTGGAAGAGGAAAATAGTACTCTTTGTAGTGCCATGTTTAGATATATAACTATTAAAATGTAGGAAAAGTCTTTGGAACCAGGATGGGGTAAATGGACAGGTAAGATTCAGAGCCTTCTTTCCCGCTGTTCTAAAATAATAAAAAAACACCATGTATTTTGCATTAAGTGGTGGTCTTTGCACTCAGAATGAGAAATTGGCTCTCACCTTGCATTTTGGCTGTCGCTATAACATCCCCGGCTGACATGCTAGAAACGTTGACCAGATAGACCGGGCAGTGAGTCTGCCAAAAGAGGGAAAGCATCAGATTGAGCTCTGAACTAGGTTTCACAGTAGAATGTATACAGAAGGGTGAAAAACATTCTACCTTCTTGCAAGGAATTGTATAATGGAAATAACCTATGGGAAATTAGGGATCAAGTGGCCTGATGTAGTGTAAGACCAAGGAATCCACCCAAGACATTTCCTTGAAAAGAATACGCTTGTGGTGGCTATAAAAGCTCGGCCATTAGCAGTAAGGTGGGTAAATCTGGTTCCCCAGGGAAGGAGGGGAGAGCTGGCTCTTACCCGATTAGCAATGGTGATGACACGATGTGTAGCTTCCGCCTCTAGCTGCAATGAGAAAAGGACATGAGAGTGCAAAACTGTCAAGTATTTGCAAGCCATTGGCAATTGTGTCATACAGACACTAGGTCAGTGGTTCTCAACCTTCCTAATGCCGCGACCCTTTAATACAGTTCCTCATGTTGTGGTGACCCCCAACCA